>JAFELO010000170.1:3171-30086 GCA_017140195.1 Eumaeus atala
AATGGCCACCTGCTACTCACAAAACGCACGAAATGCGACAGTATTCTTGTCACTGCGCGTCAGTATTATGAGAGCGGAAGGTACCGCGCTGATCGTGACAGCCCAATACAAATGCACTTGATACAGATAATAATTATTCTACATCCTTCGGATTGATGATTAAAATGTTGCGGGTTCAGATCTGTTTCGAATTTCATTGGATTGGACTGGTGTATACCAACACTGATCTCTTTTAATACATCAATGAACATAACGACCTTATTAAATATTTCGTTATAATTTAATGAGAAAAATATTGTGTGCATCAGGTCCTATACACGACTGGAGTTTACTCCATAAAAACTAACATAATTAAACGAAGTAAAAGGTGCGTAAGAAACGAAAACGACGTAAAAGGGGTAACACGTTATGATAGGAGCGTTGCGCTCGATCACTCGCTTACACAATTTTATTCGTCATATGTTTTATTACTCCATAAGCTACGTGTAGAATTACCATACTTCACTTGAATAAATAAATAAGCTTTCTATACTTCTTCTTTCCTTATATACTCGCTGCCACAATTGTTTAATTTTACTTTACACTTACGACCGGTTTCGACTTCTCGTCTTCAGGTAAACCTCTAAAGTAAATTTAAATTAAATAATTCTGGAAATAGTATATAAAGTTTATGTATTTATTCAAGTCTTAACATGAATTTCCATCAAGAACTGACAATACATACAATCAACATTACTACAGTTAAGATTAAGTTAGATGACACCACAAGAAATGTGTAATGTTATTACACTGCCCATTTCTAATGGAGTAATCTCCGAATATGCGTCCACCTCGTCGCCCGACGAGCGCTCACAGCTGTCCTAAGACTGGGGCTTAACTTCACTTGCACAGCATAAAAATACGTTCAGAAACTCCGTTGCAAATGTGAAATTAAATACACAGGCGAAGCTAACAAAAATCTGTATAATATATTATTACACAGTCATACGAATACAGGCATTTTGAAGGTCATTGTTTAAACCTTAAGCAGTAATGAAACGTCTTGCCTCAACTCAAGTAGGTAAAAAAGCCGGCCAAGTGCGAGTAGGATTCGCGCACGAAGTTCCGTGTAAAATCATAAAATCACGTTTGTTGTATGGACCCCCCCATTAAATAAATAGTTTTCCTGTGTTTTTAGTATTCGCTTGTTGTAGCGGTAACAAAATATGTCATTTGTTAAAATTTCAACAGCCTAACTATCAGGGTTCATGTGATAAAGCCTGGTGACAGAGACGGACAGACTGACACACGTGCAGATAGACAGACAGACAGACAGACCGAGAGACTGACGGAAAGGCGGACGGAGTTTTCCGTTTTTACTCTTTGGATACGAAACCCTAAAAAAGAGGCAAGAATATGTAAAAAGTCATTATATGATAAAATCTTTAAATATTTAACATAGTATTTACTGAAGCAGCGGCAAAAAACTACATCATGAAGTGTTAATGTTAAAATTAAAAAATAAATTCCAAAGGCAATAATTCAAAAGATTAGAAAACTATATAGCTATCATAATTTGACAGTTCTGAATAGTTTCTAAAGGTTGACACAATGGACGGCGCTTCTTTTTTCGTTTTTTCGGAGTTAAACTTATGCTGAGGAAGCGAAGAGAATTCCAATACAGCTTCATTAGTTTGCTATCAGTGCTCGCCTGACGACGAGAATAGACTTGGGGGCGAAAGAGTCACGGACCTCCCTCTCTACCGCAGATGGGTGAAAGATGCATCCCGATATGAGATCATGTGATGTGAGTGTTTGCTAATATTACTAATATTATCATGGGCAGAGGGACTCAAAGGTCCCTCTTCCCCAGACTCTAACGTCGGGGACAGCGCTTCGAGTCTTGTTGTTCACCACGTTACAAAGTATTCCTCCTCGTGACGACAAATAAATTTTAACGTGACTTACGCAGCGATATACGCGAAATAGTAATCATTATAAAGATAACCTGCACCGACCCTATTAACTTTATCATACAGCAAAAAGTTAAACAACTTCCTATGAATAATTACCAAAAAAAACTCATTGTGTGTTTATCTGCTAATCGCTCGGTACAACACAGCAGTTAATGATCATCAGCTCGTTATCGGTCATAGTTGGTGTGTTAGTTGTGACGGTGACTTACGCGAGGCGAATGGAAACTCTCAGACCACACGAACTCCGACAGTAAACTGTTATTTTGCGGTGGTACTTTGGTATTTTTTTCTGTCTTGGAAAGGATTGTTCTCTTCGATGGGCTCCAACCCTATTCCTAGCGTTGGCTAGCCTAATTCAGATGTGATGTGATGAAAGGTATTTTTTCCCCCATATAAATTCATTTTTCGTGCAGAATTCCCTATCTTCTTCAGACGCAGTTCCGTGCACTGGGATCGGTGAAAAAGGAGTCAGAACGGAACCCTCAACACTCGCAGCTGCCCACCAAATCAACTCACGTAGGTAAATTAGATAGCGGGCTCGAAACGCGTCGGGCGGCTGCCTGGGGATCAATTCCTTTTGATACCAGAGCACCAAAACTTCTCCCTTCTGCTTTGGTAAAATTATATAATTAATGTGTTTATAAATTTTTTTGTAGAATTTTGGGTTTGTAGATCACGGTACTTTGGTTATTTCACGCTGACTGCGGGAGCATATATACTTATGTCTTGGTGACAATGGCTATATATGACGAGATATTACGACAAATCGGCGTACTGGTACAATGCGCCGACGTACCGACGCAACGGGGCGAGTGCGGGGAGATGAAAGAGGAACGGAGAGGGGCTTCATATTCCAGCAAAGTCTAGAGATAATGTCACCGTGTAGTTTTTTCGTGCTTACGTGCTACGACGAAGATGATATTTTAAGGCGGTATCATGTGAACGAGATGTACATCCCCGGTCGTACCCTAAATGAAATGCAATGCAGCATAGCACCACGTGTTACAAAAACAGAACATCACGTCGTTACTGGCATTAATACATGTGTTTATCGGTGACGGAATGTGAGGACGCCATTTTTTTATAGAATACGGGGGCAAACGAGAAATCGTAGCATTTTTACGACTACCGACTCCCATGAGCATCCACAAAGTTACTATGCCGAAGTGTCCTTTCCCCCGCCCCCCCAATACACTACAGGCCCGCTTCACAGGTTACTATTGAAATGTCAGCTAGTCGACACTACTTAAGAGCCCTCTCCAATGGTCCACCGGAAATTCACACACCACACGAAACGTTGACACTTTGCGGCGGTATCATGTGGATAACAGATACCTCCCCGGCGAAACCGGTCCAATTTGACCAGCAAATACAAACAGTCCCATTGCAGGGCAACGTATCGGCATAGTAACTATGTGGATTTCATGGGCGTCGGTAGCACTTATATTAATTTTAGGATGAGGTAGTGCCGTCCGTGGTACATGACGCTACATCTTCCTATGCAACGAAATCGGGCCGGCACGAACGGGGAGGTACCCCTCACTCACATAATACCGCCGTAAAGAGACATCTGCAGCTTTTCTTGCACTTTCTGAGTAGCCGGTGGTGTATTGGGGGGCGGGGGAAAGGACACTTCGGCATAGTAACTATGTGGATGCTCATGGGAGTCGGTAGTCGTAAAAATGCTACGATTTCTCGTTTGCCCCCGTATTCTATAAAAAAATATGACGTCCTCACATTCCGTCACCGATACATACATACGTCTATCGTTATTTTCATAAGACACATTAGACGTACTGAACCACTTCCATTGTCTAGTAAACGCAACAATGACACCCGTTATCGTGCAGTGACACGACTATTGTCCGAGTCACTCGGGTGTCCTGCATCATGGTGTGTAATGCAGGTTGAGTTACGGAGCCATTTGTGGCAACACCACTAACTTAAACAGTTTCACTAGCAAATTACATTACGTTGGTGATGAAAATATTAATTGTTAGGTTTTAAGTTGTAATACCTACTGGCTAAACAGTTTAGGCTTCTGTTTAGTAATGGCAGCCATTTCTGTTAAGAACGGGAGTATACCGCCGCAAGACCAAGGAAGAGGTAGTGCCATGCCGCATAGGAGGAGGTAGGACCATGCGTGGTACATGACCTGCTCCTATGTAACGGAATTGGGCTGGCACGATCGGAGAAGTACCTCTCGCAGACTTGATACCGCCTTAATCTGATAGCGTCGCTGTCGCGCTTCATGCGGTTTGGGAGTAGCCGGTGGCCTAGTGGGAGGGAGGATGATAGGATGGCAACGCATCTGCGTAACAATCATGCGACTGTCCATGGGCGTTGGTAATCCTCGAAAGGCCTCGATTGTTTGTTTGCCCCCTTATGCTATTAAAAAAAAGGAACAAAGTAGGGCAGTGCATCTGCATAGCAATGCATAGGGCAGTGCATCTGCATAGCAATGCATAGGGCAGTGCATCTGCATAGCAATGCATAGGGCAGTGCATCTGCATAGCAATGTTGTTACAGGCGTGGGTAGTCATCACGCTCAGACTGCTCATGTGTCCCCCTAAGATGCATTAGAAAAAAACTTTACAATCGTAATCTTTCACTTCACACAAAAACTAGCGTCCAAGGAGGTTAATGACATTGTCAGTGACACGTCAGCAGTGTGGTTACGGGACAATTACGTGAAGCTCATTGTGCTGGCAGTTCCATTTGGAACCAAAACACACATCAATGTCCTCTTTATCCATTTTATTTAATTAACCGTATTGTGTGACAGGGTACAGTCAGCGAGGAACATATCCATTGGACAGGCAAAGGAACACTCTTTCTACATTAATAGCAGAAAGGTGAGGTTTGTTTGTTTGTCACAATTATCCGAATTGAAATTTATTGTGTTAAATTGTCCATTTGTCAAGGACGGCTATATACTATATACCTTTTTTCGGACCTGAAGTTTTGCTGTGGAAGCGAAGAGAAGCCCAGTACTGCTTCATCGGATTGCTATGAGTGCTCGTCTGGGTCGACGGAGGGACCGACCCTCTCTCCCGCAGATGAGAGGATATGAGAGTGTTTGTAACAGCTAACTTAACTATTTTATCATGTCCAGAGGGACCGACGGGTCCCTCCTACTCCAAATCTGACGTCGGGGGCAGCTCACGCGCGTTAACTCCGTCCGTCCTTGGGTCTTCTTCACTGGCCTGGGAGGGGCCTGCAAGGGTTGCGGGTTTCGAGGTGAACCTCATGACCCGGGTCTGTTCGCGAGGGGTAGCTGCCCTCGCGAACAGACCGGTGATGGGGCAACCCACTGATGGTTGTGGATTGTTGCGCACATAGATGCGGAGGCCATAGGGCCTGAAAGTGGGATGCGACCGCGACCTACTGGCCTGCAGGTGTGGTGGGTAATGTTGTGTAATGGTATCCCAGTGTGATGTGAGTTCCGTATGTGTGTGAGTGGTCCTAGTCTTGATTGTCGGAGCCGGGGACCCTACTCCGCCTGGTGGAACACGGGATACGAGTTCACGCGGGTACAGCCCCCCGTCGGGTGGTCGCGCCTGCAACGGGGCCAGGTCCCTCAGGTGGGCGTGCGGTCCATTGTCCGCGGCACTGAACATGCCTCGAGACAATCGGGCCATAAACTCACCGACAGGCTCAATCCTCAGGTCACGCGCGATCGCGTCGTTCCGGACGTAGCGGCCTGCTCCCGTGGTTACTCTCAGGGATATGCTCTGCTGGGCTTGCAGGCGCTTCTTCTGGCTCGGGGAGGAGAGCGCGGGGCAGCGTGAGTCGCGATCGGATATACGTCTTATATATCCCCAGTTTCATGCGTAGTGGAAGCTCGGAAGCGAGCACCGGTCGCAGTAAGGCGCGGGCTGCCCCCGCCTGGTTGATCATTCGATCAAACTGCGAGCCCATACGCAGCGTGCGATCAATGCTGCACCCGAGGTACACGACTGGGGACCTCAAAGACAACTCCTGGCCACTCAACTTCAACCGCTCCGGCATGTTACGCCGCGTGCTGACAAATAGGGATGCTATTTTCTCCACGTTGACAGACATCTTCCATTTGGAAATGTAGGCACTGTCGTCAGCGAACACCGCCAGCAAGACATCCTCTCCCGTAGGGTTGCTGAGCGTCGGGATGTCGATGGTATAGCCCGCGTAGAGGCAAAGGAACAGGCAACTGCCCTGTGGCACTCCAGCATGTATAGCCCACAGGTAGGAATGTCGCACCTCCACCGCTACCCGGAAGATTCTCCCTTCCAAGAAGACGCCACTACCGACCGGACCGGAGTTACGAGGGTGAAACCGCAGGGTGCGGCTAGTATATTATAAGTACTTCCGAAGCTCATACATCATTATCAGCCAGACGACGTCCACTGCTGGACATCGTTTTTGCCATACAACACCATCGGTTCCTTAGGTAATCTTACCCAAGTCGTAAGTCCTCCGAGCAGGACAGAAACATGTAAATATCCTTTTCATTTCCCGGACATAGTTGGACAGTCCAAAGTCAACGTAAATCACCAAAAAACCGGTTCTCAATGGAAACAGTTGTTTATAGTATTAATATCAATAGATTAAATATCGACGTATACGTACAGTTTAGCTTTTTTCACTCAAATGTCAGAATAAACTGGCTGTTATGTGGGGGTTTTCGGTTTGTCGATATGGTAACCTTATGTCTAGAGTGCCTGAATGCATTTCTACTGCATCAATTCTTGTCAAGGAATTCCTTCGCAATGAGCAATATACACTATTGTATTTTTTTGGTCTGCGAAAATAAACGACGCATAATTTGGTGTGACGATCGGCTGGTGGGATGTTGGCAACCAAACATTTTATGACGCACAGGCGGCGCCGTCCGCGAGTGTCAAAAATGTATTAAATATTTACAAGCCACCGCGCGACTTCAGGGTAAGTACCAAAAATGTGTTAACAAGTCCTCCCGTGACTTCAGGTTAAATACAAAAAATGTATTAACATGTCAACAAGTTGACCGTGTTTTTTATTTTATAATATAGGGGCGCAAACGAAAATCGAAGCCACTTTACGACTACTGACTCCCAGGAACATCGTCATAATTACTATGCCGATACATCAGGAGAATACACGACATTAGCATATTACTACATGTCAGTGGAATTCTTACGTTGACTGTACATCTAAACTGAGTTCCACACAATAAATTTCGCTCAATTCACCTTCCCAATGTGCAGGCAACTGTGAAAGCACTAACAAAATAAATGATTACTTAATTGCCGTCTGTGTCGTTAAATAACCTTTGTGTAGTCAACCACTACTTCGCTACTAGCGAACCGCCCCGGCTTAGACTGTGAAACGTGAATAAACGCAGCCCGGATTGTTACGTTAATCAGCGACAACGGGTAAACAATAAATATCCTTTAGAGTTGTGTCCTTTATGATCTGTCTATCTTTTGAGATGATAAATTATACATTTAGCCCATCCTCCAGAATTATTCTACCATTAGGTAAAACCCCCTATGAAAGTCCGTAGAGTAGATTTGGAAAAAATCGGTTACATACAGACATATGATTTTAGAGACGTTGTTACATAATATATTGGGCACTACGGGACGTTACGGACATGTCCATTCGCAAATTAAATATCTATGAGGGCAATTGACTTGGCAAAAAAAAAACAGTTAGCCGTCAAACAAGATTATGATAGTTGTACTCTCCCCGTTGCGTAAGTACATAGACGCACTGTCCCATAGTGCAGACCTGACGTCAACGAACTCATTTGTACGGATATTGTAACCGAGATATAAGAGATAGTGACATTACAGCATTATTGGAGGAGGTAGTGCCATGCATTGGGGGAACGAAGGAGGCGCTATCTGCAGCGCCTTCAGTAGTGCCCCTGTGTTCCGTGTCGGGCCGGGATGGGAACCCGGTCCATTTCCAAAGACACGGCGTCGTGGGGACTGTCATAGCGTAGCCGGACAGTCCCCGAGAAGGTGAAGTCTGGCCTTTTCGCCGAGGCCAGCCTGTCGCTGGAGGGGTCCTGTTGCCTGCAGATCCGGGACCCTCCACTAATAGCGGCTGAAGGCTCCCGTAGGGGTTTAGTTGGTATTGCTACCCAATGGCCGAGTCCAACATAGGTCTGGGGGTCTACCCGGGCTCCCAGGTATCATGCGTAAATGCATTCCCCTTCGTCACCAACAAAAAAAAAAAAAAAAGGTAGTGCCATGCATGGTGCATGACACTGCAACGGAATAGCGCTCTCGCTCACTTGATACCGGCGTAAAGTGACATCTTCAGTCTCGCGTTTCGTGCGGTTTGTGATTAGCCGGTGGTCCATTGGGGGCAAAGGAGGGCAACGCATCGGCATAGTAATTATGTGGATGTTCTTGGGCGTCGGTAATCGTAAAAAGGCTCCGATTGATAGTTTGCCCCCTATTCCATAAAAAGCACGTACCAACAGACTCAACACGGTAAACACGACCAGCGAGCCCTTGCTTGATTTGTAATTTATGGTAGATGATTTGGGGGATAGGATTAATAGAAACGTACGCTCACAACGTCTAATTGTGCGATTGTTTATGAATCTCACTATTCGCCTATCAAAACACTTTTGTCTGTTCGTTAACCCGCTTAAACAGTAAAAAGAAAAGATAATATAATTTAGTTAATTGAATCTAATAACATAAAGCTGAAGAGTTTGGTTGTTTAAACGCGCTAATCTCAGGAACCACTCGACCAAATTGAAAAATTCCTTTTGTATTGAATAGCCCATTTATCGAGGAAGGCTATGGGCCATATACCATGACGCTGCGACCGACAGGACCGGAGCTACGCGGGATAAGCCGTGTGGTGATGCTACTATAAAATATTTTTATCATTTCATTCAAAGTTCAGTGTGCGATTAGCCTTGTAGCAATATAGCAATTATTGCGAGTCTCGCTACACGCCGCGCACTACCTCAATCCGGCTCTGCAAAAGTAGTGGTTATGGGAGCAAACGAGCAATCGGAGTGTTCTCTAGCGACACCCATAGACATCCGCATTATTGTCATGTAGATGCGTTGCCCTATCCTCATTCTACTCTCCAATGGGATAACAGACCGTAAATAACACGACTGCGCGGCTGTCACCTTACGGCGGGGTGACGTGAGCGAGAGGTCCTCCCATGTCGTGCCGGCCCAAATACGCTGCAATGTAGCACTGCACTACCTGGCGCACAGAAGACTTGGCGCTCCTCTTGCGAAGTATCTAAATCGTAGGTCGGGCCACGACGAGCAAGAGTGCTATCATAATTTTATTCGGACGCGAACCGGGAAGTCGACAAACTTGACCTTGTATTTATCCGGGCGGAGCCATAAAAATAGAAATTTAATATAAATAATGTATGTGTATGATAATAAAAATACGGATAGGCAATTATCATATATACAGAGACAAAAAATACATTGAAATTCTCCATTTGCTTGCATCCTGCGGCTCTCTGCCCCCCCCCCCTTAACCAAGTCGTCTGGCAACCGGGGCCACTTCTCGAACCAACCCAAGGGTTATCGGTACTGCGAGCAGTGTGGCCTGATTGGCCTAAAAGCTATTTACGTACATATATAAATTCTAAACTCTGAACTATTTCCTTTGTGAATTGTGTTATTTTTTTTATTTGTTTTTGTTATGTTGTTGTCTTATGCGCAAGTCATGAAATTACACGTACTTTATCCTATCAACTTTTTAACATTATACTCACTGAATGTTGCCAACGGAAGACCAGTGCCGGTACAAATCAGCAAAATGTCGAGTTGGTACCAATCTGTAAGACACGACAGTTAAATGTATAAGTGTAGTTAGCAAATAAATTATTCGTATTCCTATTCTTATTGTTAGCTACATTTGTTAAAATCTTGCTGAGGCTAAATTAAATATTGGTTAGGAGAAATATAATATGTTGTTCTTTTTACTACTTTCAAGGATATTTTTATTGGACTAATCGTTTTGGCATTGTTCAGGTTGATGAAACAATGGCTTAATCCTGATTGATGGTATGAAATATATTTGCTGTTCAATTTTTTTTCAAGGAACACTTACAGATTATTTACAATCATTAGTATATTAATAAACATATACACGTAGAACAAAACAGTGTAGACAGATAAATATAAAACACAAACACAGCCACCGGTAAATACAATTAAAAGCTAATCCTAAGTAAATTAATTAAAGAAAGACAAAAAGTTGAAATACATATAAAGATTAGTTACAAGTGATATTCTAGATACACAAAAAAAAAGATTTTTTAGATTAAAATAAAAATAATAAATTCACTAATTACAAACTACAAAGTAGAAATGTTACATGTCAATTCTCTAATCTCTTTTCTATATAAGTTCAACGGGCACCAAAACTGATCGACTGTCTGGAGGTATTTAATATATGATGACGTTGCACGTGGTATAAAAGTATTCCTTCTATACTTGGTTTTGGTTTTTGGAACATCATATGAGTTTTTATGCCGAGTGCTTGTACGTAGACATTTTATGTTAATTCTGCTTAATAAAAATGATGAGTCTATATGATCATAATATATACATCACACATATAATTTTGTATAAAAATATCTGATCCCTCTCTGCGGAGATACAATGGCCGAGTGTGATGTTCTGTTGAGGCATTCATTAAAATAAATTTAATTTTGCGGTCCATAAATTTCAGATTTTTTTATTTACGTCTTCAATCTCATTGATATACTTTTTGTAATGTGGGTTCCATACTACAGAGTAATATTCAAGAATTGGCATTACAAATGATCTATACAAAAGTATGTGTGTTGAAAAGTAGCTAAATGCCTTCGACACTCTCATAACAAAACCTAACACTCGGTAAGCCTCACCAACAGTGCTATGTATGTGTAACTCAAATGATAGTTCGGAGTCAATGTGTACACCCAGATCCCTAATTGAAGAAACCCTATCTAAAGTTTTTATTTGGTAATTGAACCCTATGGTTTGTCTCTTTCTGGTGAAGGTAACAACATGACCCCACCATGGTTCAAGCCTTGTCGTGGCGGTGGGGCCTAGTAGCCTGGAGTGAGTCTCCACCCCTCTCTCTCTATCTTACACCCCTCTTCTAAGAAGAGGGGGCTTAAAGATCAGGAGGAGGAATCGCTCTCGGTACCCCTCTTATAAGGAGAGGGGACCAAAGAGCAACAGAAGGTGGCGCTTTTGCGCACGGGGCAAAGGGCGAGGATGTAAACCTTACCCCGTTGCACTGTCCCAGTGTCGGTGGTGTGGTCTTAGAGGGCTGACTAGCCGTTGAGGTGCCCTGATGATTGTTGTTCCGGGGCACCTCACTAAGGGCGGCAATGATGGCAGTCGCGGTGGTTTTTGTGGGTATTCGGCATCTATCATCTGCCGCAAGTCCCACACACACTGGGACCTCCACCCAGCGCTAGTGAAGGTGCGTAAATGCGTTTCCCCA
This sequence comes from Eumaeus atala, assembly GCA_017140195.1. Taxonomy (NCBI): domain Eukaryota; kingdom Metazoa; phylum Arthropoda; class Insecta; order Lepidoptera; family Lycaenidae; genus Eumaeus; species Eumaeus atala. Next base: position 14,585 of record JAFELO010000170.1, read on the forward strand.
CGTCAACAAAAACGAAAGAAAAGGGAACAACATGACACTTATTTAAATTCAATTTCAGAAGGTTTATGTCACAATATTCACATATTTTATTTAAATCCTGGTGTAACAGAGAACAGTCGTCGTTCATTTAATAATAGAAGACAGCTTCATCTCATCCGCATAGAGTAGACCATTAGAATTCTGAGGTTAGATGTTATGTCATTTATATAAAAATTAAATAATAAAGGCCCTAAGTGTGAGTCTTGCGGTACCCCAGATGTTATAGGCACAAAAGAGAAGCAATACCCTTTTACAGTAACTGCTTGACTTCTTTGGCGAAGGTAAGAATCGGCCAGGGAAGCAGATCACCATGGACTCCGAGTACATAAAGTTTCTCTATTATTATATTGTGCGATATCGTATCAAAGGCCTTGGAATAGTCGGTATATATAACGTCCACCTGGTAACCTTGGTCCGTAGCAAACTCGAGCCTATGAAAAAATTCACAAAGGTTTGTTTCGGTGGATCCTTTGGGAACGAATCCATGCTGTTCCGATATGATTAAAATACTTATAATATAAACTGTAGAGTTTGTTATTTCGTTTGAACGTACTAATCTCTGGAACTGCTGGCTCGAATTGATATTTTTTTTTTTCGTTGAATAGTCCATTTATCGAGGAAGGCTATAGGCTATATACCATGACGCTACGACTAATAGGATCGGAGTTACTCGGTTTAAACCGCGGCGTGGCGCTAGTATCTGATATAATTGGAATGGCTAAGAGCGTAGCGCGTCTTAATTATTATTATAATAGTAAAAGGCAAACTACCGACGCCCATAGATATCCACATGAAAGTTATGCAGGTGTGTTGCCCTCCATCTGTATGCTTCCTCCAGTGGTCCACAGGAAACTCACGAACCGCAAGAAATGCCAACGGAGCTATCACTAAAAGGTATCCCCGTCAATGGAGAATTACACTTACTCTCACAAGAACACATGTCTGATCAACCGACTACTCGTTTGCTTATATAATGAAATAACCTTGATTTTGACACCACTTGACTTTTATGGAAAGCGCTTTCAAGCAGCCCACTTGAGCTCTTGAAATTTTCAACTTAACTCATAGGAAATCACGTTTTCAGGCTTTTCATTGCAGATTCTATACATCTAGTGACCTCATCTATTCTAAAGTACACTCCAGCTCGAAAACAAAAGCGCTCAGTCTAACCTACATTTAAGATTAGGTCTTCTTTTTTCAATAGTTAAGTACCCATTCAATGTAGGTAATGGAAGATTTTCCGTATATGGATATAGTGGTATGATCACCTCATTTAAACACTTTATAGATATTTTTTATGTGTAACATATTGGCCACTCGGTTGCTGATAATTTTTTTGTGTGAGTGATTTCATAAAAGAGACGGAAATGCGTCAAGGAAAACTGACACGCCATGTGACTTAAGTTCATGTTAAAGTCACATGGCGTGTCAGTTTTCCTCGGATTTCAAAATGAAAACAATTAGATAAAACAAAAAAAATTGCTAATTCGAAACGATTATTTAAATTGTGCATGCAGAAACAAAGAGTGAAATAATAAATTCTACTACTGTAAGGTTCGCTAGTTTTATTGTATCTCCTACTAGCTGCCTAACTGCCTACCGGCGAGCACACATTTCAAAATTGAATGTTAAGCTCATCGGGCCATCAACCCCCTAATTAAAGTGTCCAATACTATGTAAGTCTATCCGTTTGTCTGTGGAACAATCTTCATAGAGCATAGATGATAGAGACAAGGTTTAAAATTCTTCTTGTTGAAAATTCATGTTAACGCTCAATAAATAAAAAAACTTTATGTATTATTTCCACAATTGTTTAATTTAAATTTATATGAAACTATTTTTTAAAGTACAAGTGGGCAAACGAGCAAACGGAGCTGTTTGAAATCTGCCCTCGCCCATAGAGATCTGTTTAATTGTCATGGAAACGTGTTGCCCTCCTATCCTCCTCCCACCCAATGTGTCAATGGAAGCTCACAGACTGCTATATCGAGACCATAGCTCCCATTTCACGGTGGCACTGTTTGGGCGAGAGGCACCTCCCCAGTCGACCCGGCCCAATTCAGCTGTACTTCAGCATGGCACTACCTCTTACTAACGAATGTGTTAGCTAAAGAGCATAGATAAGTGAGATAAGGTTTGATAAGAGCACTATCTGCCAGTAGAAGCGCAAGCTCGCAGTCAACAAACTAAATGCACATTGCACAATAATTATTACACGATCTCTTTAACTGGGTTGTGGTCTCAGATCTAGATCACATGATTTATAGCTCATTATACAAATGCAATTGTTCACATAATATTGCAATGCAATTATAACAGTCTGTATTTCACGAATGCAATTATTGCATACCTTGTTGTTTTAAATAATGCAAATCGTTTGTTTCATTGAATTTAATTGTGATGTACGCAATTTGGAATAATTGAATAAACTGAGTTACATAATAGAAATGTAGGTGTATTATAATCTTTAGTAAGAGGTAGTGACATGCTGATTGCAGCGGAATTGGGACGACATGGGGAGATACAACTCGCTCATATGACACCGCCGTAAAGTAACAGATAGTCTGTCGCGTCGCGTGTGGTGTCGGACAAGCCGGTAGCCCATTGGAGGGGAGAAGGAAAATGGGACAAACCATTTAAATATCCATTATGCGGATGTTTATGGAGGCCGGCAGTTATCAAAAGGCCGATCGTATAATACACGATCACTTGTGGTTTACGGGTTTTCGAATACACTAGCTGTTGCTCGTGACTTCGTCTGCGTGGTTATATGGTTTTATGCCTAATAACAACACGAAAAACACACCGTTAATTCTAAAAAAGATTAAAAAATATCGCGTTTTAGTTAACGCCTACGTCTAAAAATCCCTATGCAAAAAATATGAGACTCGCAGCATTTGTAGTTTCTGTGATTTCGTAATGTGTAAGTAGGTGACCTTTCTCTTTTAAATACATATAGCCACTTAGGTAACGAGTATTGATATGCGGGATTGCTAACACGAGGCACATCTCACCCATATGATACCTCCACAAAATAACAGCTATTCTGTCGCGTTTTGTGCGGTTTGTGAGTTTCCGGTTGTCCAATGTCCCTCTGTCCCTCCATTGGAGGGAAAGTATTGCATTATAACAATTATGCGGATGTATGTTTGTGCCGTCGGTCGACAGAAGGCTCCAATTCCTTGTTCACTTCCCGAAAAAAAAATCTACTAACGACCAAATTTGTAAGTCGGTTTAAAAAAGGTATTACAAAAATCAAAATAACATTCCTAACAATAATTACAATATAATTAGTAAATAACACACTATTCACAAGGTTTCATAATGTTGTGCATTACATTTGTTTTAAAATGTGTTAGAACATTAGAGGAGATAATGGAGGCAATTAGAGGGCGCGGAGAAAGCGGTTGCCAGTGACGTGCCGAGATAGCGCCAATACGTCCCTTTGTAGGCCAAGAGCCTAGCAACAATACCCAGACATTAAATAGAATAAAAAACTACACTGCTTAAAATATATTAAAAGGTCACTCACGTAATCGAGAAGCGATCTAGCGACACCTTGAGCTGTTCAGTACTCAGCAGGGAACATAGAAATTTACATACATACAGACATAGGTATGCTCGAAAAACATTACCCTCCTTAAGACACAGTCGGATAAAAATTGTGAAATATGGAGTATTGGATATGTAATTTAATTTTCGAAGTTTCGAGGAGTTTCGAGGAGGCTGTCATTTAACAAATATTAATATGTTAATCTACCGTGTAAACTGTCCTTTAACATATTAAAATTTGTTAAAGGACAGTATAATATAAGGTTATATGATTTCTCTCATATCCGAAATTTAAAATTACTTAAAAACTTGTATTGCACAATTGCAATTCCATTTCTTCGTATTTAAGTGAGCGATCTGTCACACTGATAATTTCGCTATAGAAATAATTATTCTCATTGAAGGGTAAAAAGCAAAAGAAGACAGCGACAAGCATTCTCTCTTTGTGGATGCTTATGGACTTAGCTTGTAGGTTGTAGTCGCCAAGAAACATAATCAACTCGTTCGGCCCATTTTACAGTAAAATCATATCGTTAGCTCCTTGTCTATGTACCTTTCGGCTTTACCACAAGACCTTGTAAAGTGTGAAAGACTATGTCAACGACGTGATATATGCTTGTGGCATTTACAAGTGGCAAACTGCGTTTTCTTCAATAGCTTAACATGCGTAAAGCTCGAAATTTCATGAAAAGCGGGACTTTGATTACAACCTTAAACTGTATACTTAAGGCAAACTGTGATTTATCGCAATTCTTGACAGATAAAATTCTTTACACCGAACTATTATTTTGTACGAAAATAAGGAAAAAACGTCATAAGCTTGGCTTCTTGATTTCGAGTTGGTCAGATATCAAATCCACTCTTTATTTACAATGTAAAAAAATATTTTTTCTGCGAAAATCCGAATCTATTTTTACTGTATCACATTAATGTCATAGAAAGCGCATAGTTAGTAACGCTATGTGAACAAGAAGAACGGTTTCCCTATCATATATATAATAAAAACATACATCTAAACAAATTATGTACAAATATATCGGGATATATTATGAATAAATTCTAAATATTCTGCATCTTACTAATATTATACATGCGGATGTTTGGATGTTCGTACTTATGGGATTTTGACGAAACCTGGTGATATTGAGCTGATAAATATATCAGAATGAGCTATAGAAAAAAGATTATTGATGTAGACACAATAGCTGATGTAGAAATTGCAGTCTTTTACGAAAGAACCGATGCCTGTAAACATCCGCACAAATGCATAGCCTTCACTCTAGTTCAATGAGTCGGTTTAGTAATGTTACAATCCCACGGATAATTTAAGGCGATCGCGTACGTAGGAGGTAACACGTAAAGTACTAGCAATTCGTCCCGGCATCGCACAAATATTTGAAAATTTGATTTAAATTCATTCAATTACAAAAATATAAAAATTAGGAATTTTAATTCCGGCCTCCAAACGTTACACGGTACAATGACAAGAAATTAAATTTGTGACTGAACAACGTCTGTCGCGACAGTTAGTCGTCATAAATAAGTATTTACTGTCATTTCTCCTTTACATTTTGATTAAGTTTTCGTAACCATCAAAATAATCTGTCCAGTAGTTTCCGAACTTGTTCAATGCAAACTAACAAAAAATCCTCTTTCGAATATTAGTATAGCAACAGACATATTATATCTTCATAAGTGTCAAGTTCACAGTAAAGTAAGTTGTGTGTATTTGTTCAACTAACAGTTATACTAGTTACTACATAAGTAAAATTATATTCTTGTATTCTTACCGCCTCTGTGGTTTTACGGTGCGGGTGTCGCCTGTTAGGACCGTTAGTTGCCCGGGATTGGAATATGCCCGAAGTGGCCATAGGCTTGCCACCTATGACATCATAGGCCTCAGTACCTTGGGTAATCGTGGGCGTGGTTACCATATCTGATGGACTTACGAGTTGTGGATGTACTAGCATACCTCTGCCTACCTCTTCGGGTACCTTGGCTAATCGTGGGCGTGGTTACTATATCTATTGGACTTACGAGTTGTTCTGCCTACCTCTTCGGGTACCTTGGCTAATCGTGGGCGTGGTTACTATATCTATTGGACTTACGAGTTGTGGATGTATTAGCATACCTCTGCCTACCTCTTCGGGTACCTTGTCTAATCGTGGGCGTGCTTACTATATCTATTGGGCTTACGAGTTGTGGATGTACTAGCATACCTCTGCCTACCTTTTCGGGTACCTTGGCTAATCGTGGGCGTGGTTACTATATCTATTGGTCTTACGAGTTGTGGATGTACACCACCTCTGCCTACCTCTTCGGGAATAATAGACGTGAAGGTACTTTTTATTTTAATTCTTTATTTGACGACTTAATTTGGCGCAATGGCACCGTAAGCGGATATGCCGAGCACATTACGCCAGAGGTAGCAGGTACGAATCTGCGACGTTGTGGGAAGACAGTTTGTCTACCAGCCCACCCAGACTCGACTGGAAGACTCGTAAAAACATGTTTTACATACTATTTAGTATGTATATAAGTACAGACGAGCAATCGGACGCTTTTTATGATGTGTTGCCACCATTCCTTCCGCCCCCCGCCAATGTGCCAGTGGAAATTTACAAACAGCACTAAACGCGACACAGCTGTCGTTTGCCGGCCGAATCGGGCTGCAATGATGCGTGGCATTACCTCTTACTGATTTTTTTAATTATAACTTTTGTTTGTTTGTGCGAATTTAAAATAAAGAATTACAAAAAACTTATCAACATTACATGGCCCCGGTGATTTAAGCAAATTGGCAAAATTGATCATGCGATGAAGGACAACTTTGCAAATTAGTTAAAGGGCACTTTCATTGAACACCTATTTAGTATTTCTCTCAGCTCTTGACGGATATTTCTCCATCACTCGCCGTCATGTTAGTGCGCCTTGTTTGGCAAGCCGCCATTTTAATCTCCAGCACATAACTACACACAATTCGCTAACAACCAACAGATGCAGTGTTGTTGCGAACGTTGCACAATATGTGAAAGTATGCGAACACCGAACAATATCAACTGTATTGGATATCTGTACTAACAACATAAAGATGTTTGTTTGTTTGTTTAAACGTGCTCAGGAACTACCGGCCCGAATTGACACATCCTTTTGTGTTCAATAAATACATTTAATGTGGCAGGATGTAGGCTACATGCCATGACGCTACGACTAATAGGACCTGAGTTACGCGGGGTAATACTAATCTTTTATACGGACGGCTTAGGCACACTAACTGTGTATCTTGGCATTTTTGTAAAGTGCTTATAATGTTAATTTTACTAACACTACTAATTTCCCCATAGCTACATTATTTTAAGTCCCAGCACTACTTCGTATACCCGTTCGGCTCAAGGGGACCCCAACCCAACCATTCATGTGCTGGAGATAGTAAATGTTTGTACTATTCTAGATTAAATATTTAGCTGTGTCAATTTTCACCCAAGTCCGTTCAGTACTTTTTGCGTGAACTAATGTAGTGTAGCAATTATATTTCTGCTACTTAAACAATTTGTAAAAAGTTTATCTGTCATCTTTGACTGTTAGAGTGATGGTGTGGTCAGTGTCGAAGCAATGACACACTTTTGTTTTGCTGGATGTTGAGGATGGAATGGTGGCAGACGCTATCTGCCATCATTAAATGATAATTAAATAGTTTTTATTTTCCGCCGGACACCTATATCTTCGTGATATAAAATATATCAAACATGTCACGAACAATTATTAACAATATAAAAGTTCATGATCTCTTGCCGACGCCATGTTTCATATCTTATGTTTCGAAAAGTCTTTGTTAATATTAAAATGTTAAGTCTCTTATGTGTGCATTTTGATACAGTTATTTACATGATCTGTGTGGCTATTAATTTGATAGACCGTATCATTAATGTGTTAGTTGGAATGGTATGTGCAACGTGTGAAAATTGGTTGTTAAATGCTATTTAATTGTAACCAAGTGTATATATTGCCTCATTTTGGTTGACTCATGAGCAAAGATAATGTGACGGGACCTTATTGATTGTGTGTTCCTTTTCAGTGCTCTACTCCTTTTTTTCCTAAGTTTGGATTTAATGAAAACATATGATGTCACTATCATCTTCAACTGTGGAAGTTGAGGATTGAAGAATAATCAATCTGCTCCTCAGAGGATTGAATTATATTTATATAAAGAAAGGTTTCAGCAGGGGGTCTCGGACAACTACCCAGATAAGACTTCGTTCCCTCACTTTTTACTCACCCCTATTGAAAACTTTATTTATTCTTTTGTCTGTTCCTTGTATTATCTTAAGATCGCTATTGATTGTGAATGTAGAGAGACCATAATTAAATAAATGTATTTGAAAGACTGACTAAACCTCTAATAGTCCTTTACCCTCAGAAGTCCTTTTATAGACTAAAATTAAATTGTCACAATTCATTATAGATTGAAATTTATCCCAGTGGAATAAGTGTGTTCTTTAAATTAGAATGTACGCATATATTATACATAAATTCATGTATGTATATATTATTTACCTATCTACTGATATAAAGAACGGATAATACTAATCTGCCTATACAATATTACATTGCTCAACCGGCAAAGAATGCAAATTTTAATTTATTTTGCATTTTCTGTCAGCAGTCTGTAGGTAGTCAATATGAGTTGACACGTCTTATAGTTGCCTCGTATGCATTAACATAAATTTCACTACTGCAATACAGCCAGGTTGGGCATGTGCCTGGGAACATGTCTATCTGACACTAGCTGTACTGTATGTGTCATAGTTTATGTCGCCGTTGGACCGTTAACTTTGACGTTACAGTTTCGTTGCCTAAAAGAACGAGACGGCAATTGAGGTAACGTCTCCCATGCCACTACTATGCGTATATTTATGCTAAAGCTTATGTACCGGTCTCATTTGACTGCTATGCAGCAATGACACTACTTCTTACAGGAACATGTTTTATGCATAATGTTTCTCACCAGATGGTAAATGATGGTGACCCTCAAGAAACGTATATCTGTACAGCAACAATAACTCGGTCCGCAACTACAAGATACTAGACTATATACAAGTTAGCTGCGGCCCGCGGTTACACTAAAATGTAGAAAACTACTTCTTTTTCCGGGGTTTTAAGTAATTTTCTGTTATTCCCGATTAGATTACCAGATTATTCCAATGCATTTACCCAATTTTATGAAGAGGTAGTGTGCAATTCTGCATAGGAGGAAGACACTACATCCTCCTATGCAAGGGAATTGGGCGCGCACGACTGGGGAGGTACCTCTCGCTCACGTAATACCGTCGTAATGTGAAATCTTCAATGTCGCATTTTAGCCGGTGACCCTTGGGGGGGGGGCAAGGTGGGCAACGCATCGTCATAGTAATTATGCGGATATTCATGGGCGTCGGTACCCTTAAAAATTCTCCGACTGCTTGTTTGCCCCCCTATTCTATAGAAAGAAAACCAAATCGTGCAGTAGTTAGTGTGACTGGAAGAAACATTCGCTTACTGAATAGGATCATATCTTGTTTATGAAGTAGATAAAAAAATGGAAGTGGTCAGATAAAGACTAAGATTTTTCGGACCTGAACTTTTGCTGTGGAAGCGAAGAGAAGCCTAATACAGCTTCATCGGTTTGCTATTAGTGCTCTCCAGGCGGCGAGACTAGGTTTGGGGTCGAAAGAGGGACCGATCCCCCCCCCCTTTTCCCGCTGATGGGAGAGATGCATCCCGATATGAGAGTGTCTGTAGCAGCTAACTTAACTAGTATTATCATAGCTAGGAGGACCGAGAGGTCCCTCCTTCCCTGACTCTGACGTCGGAGCCGGCTCACGCGCGGTAGCCATAATGACGTCGGCACTGACGTGAACGTTTGGCTCATGGAGAGGACCATGACCGGAGGTGAGATAAAGACTAAGAAATAAATGATAAAGGTAATAAAATTTAGTTGAACTAAAAGTACAGTTCCACAGTTTTTGTTTCTTATTAATGTTATTCTTTAGTAAATGCCATCACGCCACGTAGTAGTTAGTCTACTGAGTGTGACATTGACTTGTAAAATAGAAAACCGTGTCCTCACAAAAGTACATTATATAATGATTATACATAATAGATAATAGATGATTATGATTATACAAAAATATATGCATTATTACTTATATAATTGAATAAATTCTATTCTATAGTCTATTGTATTTTTATTTGAACATAGTAATAAAACCTTTCTGCATTAATTGTATAGTAATTGTTTATAGAATTTGTCCTACTGTCGTCTCCAGGCATTCAATTTTGTCCATCATCTAATGTAGTTAACGACAATTTAAATAAACAAATAACAATTCAATAAAATATCTACAAAACATATGACGTTAATACATAATAAAGACATAAACATCATTTCTAAGTGTATTCCACTCAAATAAATGGGAGACAACTGGTCTTATCTGAATCGGCAGAAAACAAATTCCCAGCCCGAGTACAGTTAGGTACATCGACACTCGCAAATATTTCTAGGATAGATTCGAATCCCAGTCCTGTTCGCCCACAGACGCAGTTCCCTTACACGGTGGTTACGTGTCTTGTTTATTGCTTTTGTTAGTGTTATTTTTCGACAGGTGGCGTTGTTACTTAGCAGCTCAGTTGGAACGGTGCTGTTTAAGAGGCAAATAAGCTTTTTGACAGCTAGAGAGCTTTATAGTTTACGTGAGCATTTCTTTTCGTAAGGGAACATTAATTATCTATAATTAACTATCTCTTACTAACCTACCTCAATGTTGACGACCTAGAATGGCTGAATCGCGGCGGCATGACTAGCGACCTGTAACTCTCGGGATACCACCTCATAGTCCCAGTTTGTGAGTAGATGAGTGATCATTGGAGCTCGCCCGACCCCCTCAGGGGAGGAGGACAATACATCAGCATAATAATTATAATAATGAATATCTATGTATTTACTACGTTCCGACTGATCGATCCCTGGAAAGGTGGACCCTTATACCGTTTTAAAACGAATTTTTGAAATACGTAAGTGCTATAGACGATGATTCTGTGTGTTTATTACTATTTTGTTCTTTTTAAATAAATTATTAGACAACGAAATAATTATAATTTTTATCGCGCCCCCGTATGACTCAGTGAGCCTTACCCCACTTTAAGAAATATAAATGCGCGTATAAATTAGTAAGTCGGTCTTGGTACCATTATTTTTTTATAGAATAGTGGGGTAAGCGAGCAATCGGAACCTATTAACGACTACCGACGCCCATAAATATCCACATCATGCCGATGCGTTGCCCTCTTTGTATGTAATGTGATGATGATGTAATGTCATGCACCATGCATGGCACTACCTCCTCCTATGAAGTATGGCACTACTCTTCCTAAAACACTATTACAATTACAATGTAAAAAAACAGATTTTATTAAATTTAGAATATTCGTTCGAATTTCAGACATCGCCTACCAGTGAAGACGCAAAGAACTGCACAAAACGCCGAAATGTTTTCGCGCTTGCACCGACATGTATAAATAGTTGCTAAATATTTGCCTCGTGCCAAAAAAATTACACCAATGTGTTATATTGTAAACATCTTCAGGTGACATTTACGATAGAGAATTACAATAGAAAACTAACGGCCTTTGTACAACGGACATGCAGCGCGTTCCGTATAATAATGTTATCTGTGGCAACACGCACTTTTAGTGAGATTTTATCGGAAGTACCATGCTGCATTGCAACCGACTTGAGCCGGCGCAGTACACAATTTTAGGTTACATTTAATAAATTCTGTGCATGTACATAAAATAAACAAATAAAATAGAATATCAAGGCACCTCGCACTCACATGATAGCGTAGCAAAGTGTGGGTTACGCTGTCGTGTTTTGGGCTTTTTCGGAGCTCTGAGCCCTCGTCCATTGTAACTATTGACTACACAGAACAGAGAAGATTTTTTTTTTTGGATTGACTACGCTATCATATTTCGTGTGCATTGTTATATAGCCTACATATGCAAAGGGATAGTAGGATGCCGTGGTGACCTGTTGCTGATAGATCCGGTATACTTCACCACGATGGCGGAAGTCACTCGCAGGTGTTTTTAATTGTTAGTTGGTAGTAGCACTTCGGTGCTGAGTCGGCCGCACGCTTGTGGTGTGCCCTGGGCCGTTGGGCGGTACTAAACAAATCGCATCCAACCCGCACCGACTTCTGTCATATCTTCACTGCAGTATTTGAAGGTGAAATAATTTAAATTTTTTTCTTATAGTTTAGGGAGACAAAAGAGAAATCCGAGCCTTTCAACGGCTACCGACGCCCATGAACATCAGCATAATTATGCCGATGCGTTGCCATCCTTTCCATCTCCTCCCCGCCAATGGGCCACCGGCCACTCACAAACCGACGAAACGCGACACCATAGGTGTCAGGCGAGCGAGCCTACCCGGTCGTGCCGGCCCAATCCCGTTGCATAGGAATTGTAAGTGTCATGCACCATGCATGGCATTACCTCCTCCTATGTAGCATGGCAATATCTGTTACAAATTCAACAAAAAACAAACTTGCTAATAGCTTTAGAACGTATGTATTCTAATTAATAGTCACGCGTTTAATGATCAGACTCTAGACAGCCCTACAGTATCACCCACGTACACGCATTTGTAGTCGCCGGCATCCGTTGCTTTACAACTCCTATCCTACGTACAGCATTTCCGTTTAGGGTCACCTCCCGCATTATAATTATGCTACGCTACTTTTGTGTGTGCAAGAGGCTACATGACACCTCTTGTGAATCGATAACGCTGGCATGCATGCACGAAGAAGCATGACGTCATAGTAACGTTCCGATATTAAATAAGCGCTCTCTCGGTCGCAGTCTTCGACCGAGAGAGCGTTACAGGTCTCCTTTACTCCATCGGATCTGATTTATTCACGATTCAATTAGAGAACCGTTATCACGTAAAATTACATCGTCTGTAAACATACTTATAGACAACCAGTTTTTGGTCAATTAAGTTTTCGAATATGTTCCAAAACTGAAACAACCAAATCTTTAACTTCTTCGATCTCGATTGAGCCTCCATGACGTATATTTACAGAAATACGACCTATCATCATTCCTGTCAGACATCAACATCACCATCATTATCATCATTCCTGTCAGACATCAACATCACCGTCATTATCATCATTCCTGTCAGACATCAACATCACCATCATTATCATCATTCCTGTCAGACATCAACATCACCACCATTATCATCATTCCTGTCAGACATCAAAATCACCGTCATTATCATCATTCCTGTCAGACATCAACATCACCATCATTATCATCATTTTTGTCGACAAAATCAACGTGGCATGCTTAAAATTAAAAACGATGGACATTTTCTATATTTGTCTATTGTCGTATAAAATTCCCGTAAAGAGATTCGTTCTCGTCCGGTAGTAATAATGTCTAGACCAATTTCGACCATGGCGGCCATCATTGTATAGACTAGCAGGACGCAGGACGCAGGACGCAGGACGCAGGACACATTATCGTGCACAAGTGTGTGCGCCATCGAACCCGGGACCTAACGACTGTTACTGTGGTTGAACACGTTTCATCGAAAATGATTTTCATTAGAAAATTATTCAATCACTCCTCAGCTATATCACGATCCAGTTGAAATTTGAGTATAAATAAATACGCAAAACAACAGTTGTGTCCAAATTATTTATTAAAATAACCAAGATCCCGTTACACTGTTCGGAATAAATGCGAATAATTCACATTGCCTAACGGACATTTGAAAGTGTACCTGCGTCAATGGTAAACAGCTGAGCTCTGGCGGACGGACGCCATATTTCACGTTTTGTCTTCATTAATCAAAGCATCGCGGTTCACTGTCAACTACGTGAACTAAAACGTTCATGCTGTAATGACAGACAGAGGTTCTTGTTTTTATTATATATATTAATATTATGCAGATATGTACCATGTTTTTTTATAAGTTCTTATATTATAAGTATGATATAGTAGTTGGTGGCCCATCCCTCCCATTGGAGGGGTGGAGGGGAGCGCATCTGTATGATAGTAATGCCCATAGCCGTCGGTAGCCGTCAAAAAGATTTGCGCGCGGTAGTCACATAACACCTAACAGGTATATATCATTATTTGAGCTGGCCAAATGGACGCTCGCATTGTTGACAATACATCGTTTCAGAAAATCCGGTTCCTTGTCACTTCTATTTATGACACTTGACTCACACGTTGGTCCAGTCGGACACAAGTATTTTTAATCACAGATAATGTTCAAATATCGATGTTGAGGAAATAATCCGATGTTGAGGACAACTTATATTTTTTTCGTGCCTCGCGTAGGAGAAGAGAGGGTCAAACAGGAATCACCTGAATTTATACTAAGGGCAATCGGAACAAGTATCCAGGGCAAATTTTCTGAGGTTAATGACGAAGAACAAATCAAACAAGCAGCGCAAACATACATAAATACAGTGCAAATTTGCCGTGACATGGATAGGAAAAGATTTAATTTTACGATCATATGATCGTAAAATTAAATCAGCCAGCATTCAATGTAATTCCCTACTTATAAACAGTAAATCATTAACCTTTACAGAAACCCACATTAAATCGCTCCGTTTGCAAAGAGACGCGACAAAATCTCACCCTAATGGCCTACCTCCTTCCCGTGAGGAAATACAAGTCAGTGCAGATTGAAGGTTGTCAAAAGTTAATGCGAACCTTGACCGCGACATTCGGTACTTGCCGAAATAAGTCGAATAACGTCCTGGCGTTTAGCCGTCAAGTCCATTCATTGTGACAAAATGAACCGGGGTGGCGTGATCAATCTTCATACGGGTGACGCGCACCAAAATATACGTAGCGTCAGCGCGGCCATTTTGTTTAGAATAGAATAGAAGACATTTTTAGAGGATAGGTAACAGGAACTATCAATCCCAAAAACAACCACGTGAGGTACATGCTGAATTTCTCAAAACCTCATCCTCGTGTGCCATCCCACCACGCTTCTCCACAGCTACTACTTTTGTGTCGGCAGCATTTATAAGGGCCGTTCGTGTGTCCCTTTGTTAAAATCATCGCGGGAAGCCCGAGGAAAATGCTCAAAAAATGTTGGAGGAGAAGAAATTTATTCTAGTTTTCCTCCCCAATCAGAGTGACCGTGCAAGATTACAATGTCTAAATACAGACAAGGAAGGATATGGGGACCAGGTGAAACCCAGCTGCTATGCACCATGGAGTCATTAAATGCCTAACATATATTGACCACAAGTTAATTTATTAAGTTATTATCTGGCATATTACCAGCTTACATCTATAATTTTGTTGTATTCTCTCTGATTTTGGACCCTTAATAAATAATAATAAAGCCTTAACGCTTAAGTGACACGTGTCAAATAAAAAGCCTTGAAAACTGAACATTGACTGGCCAACATTTGTTCGCTGCGCTGTTAAAAAGCCCCGTCCGCGTCGTATGGAGGGAACAAACTATCGTAGAGATTTAAAATTCACTTTACTTTACTTTTCAAAAATCACTAGAAGCGAAAAACAGTTTTCAAAAATTCCACCCCTGGGAGGGTTAAATGTGACGAAAATATTTTCTTTTTTGCTAACCGTCCGGCGATGTGCAACACAATAGCAATCTTCGCAGTTGTCTGCTGGCGGTCGTGTGGCGACCTTGAGTGCATCCTTACAGATTAAAATAGATGCGAACAAATTGGTCATTCTCAACAGTCAGTTTTCATCAAAACTCGCGCGGAAGTCACATTACTATATTTTCCGCCGCGTAACTGAAGGATGTCGTTTGTTAATTGTTAAGCTGCTGCTTAACGCAGATCTCACGACAGTTACAAGTTGTGCC
>JAFELO010000170.1:32240-63637 GCA_017140195.1 Eumaeus atala
TCCTGGCCCCGTTGCAGGCAGACCGGAGGCCGGACAATTCGGCCGTCCACCAGTAGAGCGCCCGCCGCTGGGGGGGACTCTTCGCAGGTGGTATGGCCGCTCTGCACACCGCACTGAACGCGTCGCAGAGCCAACCAGCCGCCTCGTCCACCCCTAACTCCGACAGCGGCGGGAGGCTCCAACGGCCGACGATGGCGGCCTCCTCTGCCAGTTCCCGATTGAGCCTAGTGAGAGCCCAACGCGGAAACCGACTCTTCCCTCTGGACGACGACGACGTTGACGTCGGACGAACGGAGGTCGGAGACACCTCGAACCTTATATAGCGGTGGTCCGAGAGCGTCTCCACCTCCGTTTCCACCCTCCACCCCTCCACTCTGCGCGCGGTGGCCGGCGTGGCGAAAGTGACGTCCACCACGGAACCTCGCGACCATCGCACGCACGTCTGGACTGTCCCCGTATTGAGGAGGGACAGTCCGGCAGAAACCGCTCACTCTTCCACCTCCCTCCCTTTCGGGTTCGTGACCGGGTTCCCCCATGCCGTGGACTTGGCATTGAGGTTCCCGGCCACGAACACCTGGAGGGGGGCTGGCTGCCCTACCAGCGGCCCCAGAACTTCGAGAAACCGTTCCAGGGCCGCCAGATTGCGGTTCGGAGAGAAGTAGACCCCTACGAACGCCACTTCTCCCCGAACCGCCGTTACGTACCCGCGGCCCCTCGCTTTGACTACGAGGGGGGGGCCGGCTCCAGGCCGCACCACGATCGCCACCGAGCCGTCGGTGTACCCAGCCCAGCTTGGGCTGGAGGGCACGGCGTACGGCTCGGCGACGATCGCGACGTCAATCGCCCACTCCTCCATGGATTGCAGGAAAAGGTCCTGGGCCCTGGCGGAGTGGTTGACGTTCGCCTGGAGGACGCTGAGATGGCGTGGCATATTAGGCCATCTCTACGTCCGACCTCGAACGGTTCCCCTCTGAGAGGTAGGGGGAACTTTCCCGCGCTGGACGGGGGGCTTACAGGACATGCCCCCCATCACGTGGCCCGCCGGCCTACCTGCGTCCGGGCACATCGCGCAATGAGCGGAGGCCGAACATACTCCAGCCTTGTGGCCGGGCTGACCGCAGCGGTAGCACAAAGTGCTGCGGTCAGTGCTACTGGGGCACGTACTGGACACTTGCCCCATCCCCAGGCAACGGTAGCAGTGCCTGGGGCGCGCCATCATGAGGTGGACGCCAACACGGCCCCACCCCAACACTAATCTCCCGGCCTGCAGCAGCTTCTTCGCTGCGGTTGCTGGGAGCTCAATATGGGCTGTGCCCGAGCCGAACTGTCCCGTGTGTAGACTCCGCACGAGAACCTGGCCCGGGTTACAGCCCCCCCTCCTTGGCCACCGTGGTTAAAATCCATTCCGCGGTGACTGCATCACTGAGGCCCGAGAGCCTAATGTCGGCCTTCTTCTCGGGCCTGAGTACCTCCGCCTCTTCCACGACCACCTCCTTGAGGCGAGCTGCGAGTACGTCCGCCTTTTCACCGCTTGAGGAGCCGGGCAGCTCAATCAACCGCGCTCCGGTAGCCGACTGGCGTATGCGGAGCGGGCCAATGCCCAACTCCTCGAAGTTAACCTCCTTTTCTGCCTTAAGCAGCGCTGAAGCATATGACGCTCCTTTCTAAGTAGTAGTAGTAGTTCCACACAACCGGGGAGGTAGCTCTCGCTCACACAACGTCAGCGTGAAGTTATTTCTGGGAGCACTTTGTGCTAGTGAGTTTCCTGATGACCCATTCCACTGCACGAAAGGGGACAACGTATCCGCGTAACCTCGGATTCCTTTTAGCAAAGATTAAATGCTAATGAACGATCAAATGTAAATTAGGGAATTAGGACATTTGGGTCGGTTCGTAATTATCGAATCGAGGCCGTTGACCCGCTGTATCATACCCATTTTGAACCGTTAAATGTGCAGGATATTAAAAGTTACTAGCACTGATTACAGTGGAGAGCAAATTTCCTAGCCGTTCGCAGATATTCATGTCTAAGACTGAACATAGTCATTATGATAATTCCATAGGAAAAAGTATTCAAATTATTTGAGTGCTAAACAAGATAATGTAACGAGGGTAGAGATGACTGGACGCGGATAGAGTAATTGAGTCTTTAGGTGACTACTCATAGACAAGACCCATAGAGAACGATATAATGCCTTGCCTTCCCCTTCCCCTCCAATGGACCGCCACCAGACACTCAAAAACCGCACCAACTACTGTACAGTATCACAGTGCAATTGCTGTATCGCAGGTGAATCAGGCCGGCACCACCGGGCAGCTACATCTTGCGCATATCTGCGGACGTTGTTTGACCTCGGTAGTCACCAAACAGCTCCGAGGGGACCTTTGTCCCCTCGCTATAAAACTTCGCGGCTGTACCGGCTCGGTTTGGTTAGTCAAAAATTGTGCGAATTGCACACCATTACAATTGCTACTGAAAAATTACAAATTCTCTTCTCTTCTTCTACCTCATGAGAAACCTGTATTTCGCTCCAGTGGATTTTTTTTATAGTGTAGGAGATATCGTTTGTCCCCGTCCCCATTTGTATATGGATCCTTGCTACTAAGTCTGTAAATTCTCAGGCTGCAAAACCTTACCAATATCACAAAAGTGTTGAAACTACGCCACATTATGACTCAAAAACGTCTATACTTTAGTAAGAGCCTTTTAGTGAGAGGTGATGCCATACTGCTTTGCAGAAGAAGTGGGCCGGCACGACCGGGAAAGTAGCTTTCTCTTATATATGATACCACCGCAACGTGACAGGAGGAAGGAAGGACAGCGCATCTGCAAAGCATTTGTGTGAATGTTTATGTGTTTCGGTAACCATGAGGAAAGTCCTCGTCGGTTCCCTACAATATTTAAAAAAAATCCTACCGTAATGGGATTACACCTTACGTACGCCACCTAAAATTAGCCTAATTCTTTGTAATGATATTATTCAACATAAGTTATTTATATAACGTGAAACCATACTTTACCGTCTGGTATTAGTCGTTATGTAATAAAATGTACATAGAAACTATGCCACGTGGTTGTTGGTACCTATGTTAAGGTGGGTTCTATTCTTTACCATCCTTTTTTATAGTATAGAGGGGCAAACGCGTAATCGGGATCGCTTAATTATTATGCCGATGCTATGCTCTCCTTTCCTCCTACGCGCAATTGTTCACCGGCTTCTCACAAATCGCACGATCACTTTATGCCGGTGTGATGTGCGCAAAAGGTACAGCCCCGGTCGTACCGGTCTAACTTAGCCGCAATTATTTTTGAAATCAATACTTTTATTCAGAATAGACTTTCATAAGTATTTTTCTAAAGGCAATACTCGCCACCATTTAAATCCTAACCCTGACCTGAGAAGGACCAGCGAAACAATGACTATCAAGAAACACTCAGAGTTCACTAACCTTCGACTAGACTGTTCAAATGCTTCGTGAAAGTTAACGTATTTATGACGGACGGTCGATCAGTCCATCATAAATACGCAGGAGATCGGCCGTCTTGGTGTCAATTAAAAGAGTCCTACGTCCAGCTGTGGACTGTGTGATAATGACTATGTTTGACCAGGGTTTGTTGTTATAAATATTTAGTATAAAGAAAAATATTGTTATAATTTATCTCTACGTTTCAGAAGCTTTATGCCACCATGGTCACGTGTGGACTGAGATACCTCACAGCTGCAGGATACATAAACGCTTTCTGCGTTAATCGGAACAACTAATTATATAAAATCTTCGGGTACTTTCAATAACATATGACATCAGGCCATTTTTCATCTCAGTCTACCCATGGCCATCGTAGCTGCAAAGCTTCCGAAACGCCGGGATCGTAAAATACTTAATAAGCCGCGATAAAAACCGTTGAAGTAGTTTTATTATAATATTGTTGTTATAAAGAAAATGAACCCGCATAAATCCCACTGTTAGAACCTCGATTATATTTTTTTGTCGTGAGGCTTACGCCTCATCGGAATACTAACCAATGGAGATTCGCAGTTTCAACAGAAGGAAAACTATAATTCTTATCAAATTTAATTTCAACGCATAACAGGCGATGTTCACTAAGTTACATAATGAAAATTGAGTAACCGTGTGGTACATATTTAGTAAGAGGTAGTGCCATGCTGCATTGCAGTGGAATTGGGCCGGCGAAGCGTAATTTATTCAATACGCAATTTAGATGTCTTCCTACTTCTGCTACTTCCTAATAACTTCCTTAAATCCCACCACATCTGCTCCATATTGAAAAACACCGCTATCATAACGAACTTTCTTTAAAGGCGGGTTCAGCGTTGATTTATATACTAGAATTATCAGTTCCGATGATAAATTACACAAGCCAAAATAATTGAACTGTTATTACAATGGCCGTCCAGTTACGACGACAAAAAAAGCCATGAGAAAGTGGGCCCGTGCAGACCGCAGCTAGACGGTGTAACAGTTGGTGCAAAAAGTTCAATTTGCCATACAATACCGCGTGATAGATTGCCGACTTCGTCAGAGCGATTCTAAATGTGCTCATTAATCATGAGCAATGTATGAGGCGCTAACCGAATAAGGTTATTGGAGCAACGTTTTTAAGCTCGTCTCGGTTTTTGCGCTCGCTTTTTTAGCGGCGGACGATCCGTCTATCTTGTGTAATTTATATCTTAACAGTGTTTATGTTTTCCGGTATTTACCGTATATATGCTGGTAGGCTGTGTCTTCGCCAGCCTCATCCTTTTCCTGACTTCATATGACCGGTACACAGGTAGAAAGAGGTAGTGTCATGCTGCATAGGAGGATGTAGTGCCATGAATGGGGCACGACACTACATCCTCCTATGCAACGGAATTGGGCCGACACGACCGGTGAAGTAACTCTCACTTCTCGCTTACTTGATACCGCCGTAAAGTGACAGCAACACTGTCGCCATTCGTTAGTGTTTGTGGCCGGTGGCCGTTTGAGGGGCGGGGACGATAGGACGGCAACGCATCTGCGTAACAATTATGCGATTATACATGGGAGTCGGTAGTCATCAAAAGGCTCCGATTGCTCGTATGGCCTTTCTTCTCGATTACTTTACTGCCGATTCTAGTATATCTCATCATTTGCGACATCTCAGGAGCCTGCGATAAGGCATGGTGACCAATAATACTGTTAGAAGCAAAAGCTACCGGCATCACTCTGTACATCTATCAGACTCTCGCAATTTATTTCTGTTACCGTCATGTTGGCTTCACAGTTGGCCACCGCACGCTTTGGAAGGTTTCCACAATGGGATGTCCCCAGGGTTCGGTATTGGGCCCCATACTATGGAAACTCCTCCTGGACGATATTCTTAAATTGCCGAGACCAGAGGGTGTAAGTTTTGTGGCATACGGAGACGATTTGATGCTTGCGATCGAGGCAGTTATCTCGTACAGTCTATGGGAGTGGGGGACCCGTTACAGGCTATCATTTTCCACAGTCAAGTCCCAGACTATGATAATTAAGGGTCGTTTTAAATGTGGACCGACCATTAGGATGAAAGGTACCTCAATCGTGTGTATCAGTGACCAAGGTGTTTGGGGTACACACAGACGATCCTAGATCCTTTGCCTTTGGTTTTGATGGGCAAGAAGGCCACCAGCTCTTTCGGGAAGGTCTCACGAGGTATAGAACCTCCATGTTGGGTGTGAAGTACCGGGCACTTAGGTTCCTGTACCACAGAACCTATGTTGTAATCCTGACATATGCTGCAGTGCTTTGGAGTCGACGCTCACGCATGTGTGTTGTACGTAGTGCACTATTACGCAAAGACCAGCTTTGATTTTACTGACGAAGGCCTACAGGTCATGCAGCATTGCGGCGCCACCAGTATTGGCCGGCGTTCTGCCTGCCGATCTGGAGGTTGGAGTTGGAGGACGAACGCAAGAAAAAGAAAAGCACCATCGGGAACGATGTCATCTCCACTTGGCAGTCACGCTGGGCTCACGTCACGTTATGTGACCTGTCATCATGTCTTTGCGGTTATGAAGCTGAAACCAGAGACCATGTACAGTGGGAATATGACTTGTACAAAAACGAGCGGAACATCATGTTGGACGGCATCGAACGGAAGACGGTGGGCCCAGTCTATCACCAGAATTTGGTCGCAACGGAGCAGCGTTTTAGGCAATTGAGGACATTTGCGCATACGTGGCACGCGAAGAGGAAGGATAGGTAACGACGTAGCTGTATTAATTTAATCATTACTGACGAGGCCGATGACAATTTCAATCTTTATGGTGTCAGGCCCCAGAGAGGAGACAAATAATGTGTAGGGAGTCAAGAATTGCACGCTGGGGAACATAGCTGGTGAGCAAATCCCCGTGCATCTCCCATGATTCACTCCGTATACCGAGAGGTGGTTAGGATCATGGGTAGAGGTGGGTAATGCTCGTTTGCCCCCTTATGCTATAACAAAGAGGTTTACTGTATATATATGCTGCTGCGGGGTGTCTCCACCAGCCTCGTTCTGTTATTGGCTTCATGTGACCAGTACACAGGTACCTACATGAAACTGAAGTGACACACGAACTAAAATGTAGGTTAGACCTATTTAATAATTATCATTTGTACAGAAATTACGAGTTTTGTATCTGCTTTATTAGTAACATGCCGAATTGTGTCGGCGCGACGGGGGAGGTACCTCTCCCTTA
Organism: Eumaeus atala; assembly: GCA_017140195.1. Classification (NCBI taxonomy): domain Eukaryota; kingdom Metazoa; phylum Arthropoda; class Insecta; order Lepidoptera; family Lycaenidae; genus Eumaeus; species Eumaeus atala. Next base: position 38,945 of record JAFELO010000170.1, read on the forward strand.
CGTCACACATGACACCCTGTAAAATGACAGCTATGCTGTCCCCTTCCCTGCGGCTCGTGAGTAGCTAGAAGCTTATTGGTGGGGAGGAGGAAAGGAGCGCATAGACATGTAGATGGGTGTCTACGTGTCAACAATAATGCGAATGTCTATAGGCGTCGCTAGTCGCCAGTTGACTTCTATTTCTCGTCTTCCCCACCATTAATATATTTTTTAAAACCTGTGTAGCCGCCCTTATTTGGATTAAAGTAGTTTGCATAATCCAAGTATGTCCAACTCATCCCATTCCATTATTGGATCTTTCAGGAACCTGGGTAGAGGTAGACATCTTCGTTCTGTTTGACATCGCCAGTCACTCACCCTGACCTGACTGCTTGTTTGTCCTCTATGCCATAAAAAACGCTATACTATCATTATAAACAATAAACCATTGACTCTTACAAGTATCGGGCTTTAAGAAGGAATTGTTTCACTTCGATACAGACTTTTGTCATTACAACAGACACGTTAAAAGTTATCAGCTTGACGTGAATCATTTATCTTAATCTGATTGTGCCCAATTTTAAGAAATAGTACGTTGAGGCACCACGCACGATTCCTTTATAAAGACAATGGGTGTTTACATAAAAAAATATATAATCAATGAGTTTATAGATCACCAGAGATTTTCAACCTTTTTTTAAAAGACAAATTATTTGTACGAACAAAAATATCTCACTCTAACGACTTCCTACCAGACTTAATGAAGCCCAAAATGTACTGTAACCTTCTCAATTTTCACTAACATTTATCTCCATCTCAACCTCCAAGTAACTCTCCCTCTCTCTTATTATCTTCACTAACTTCCGTTGACGTCTGTTTCGTAACGCTCTTATCATGTAAGCATATTGCCCAAGTCAAGCGCGCATAAAAAGGTTCTACTTGAAAATTACTTTTATGTTCTGCAATTTAAGTATGTACCATTTAGGCTTTAGCGTTTCCTATACGCAAATCATAACAAATAACAACACCTGGCCCTTAACGGCCTACTTATGTAACTTGTTCTTACATAACTACTTAACGTTACATACATTCAAGTAAGTTAACTTACTGCTATCAAGTCTCGCTGCCCTTTATGGGCTTGATCAGATAAATTGAAGAATATAACTGATTTTATGCAAGATAAGTCTTATTTCATACGTATTTACGATTCTGATCACTTATGTCTGATGATACACATCAAGTACAATTTAAGAGTTATTGGTACTTTCCATTGCTACATAGGTTAATCGGCCCGGCACATCTATACAAATACACCTGGGATTATTACAAGCCATTTGATATTAACAATAACACTATATATAAGATGCCGGGGTGTTTTGATATAATAAATGGATTTTTTAATATTTACTCTAGCCATTAATACTGTGTTGAGGATGGAAATGCCACTCCATATTAATATCACAATATGTTTTACAATGTATGGGAATATAAGAAAACACAATGAATAGACGTTAGTTCTGTTATAGTACTAGCTGTAGTGGTATAAAATGGCAGGTCCTAAATTTATCTTTAAGTTATAATGTAAACTTAATCGACGTAAACAAGTAAGTAAATCTAAGCACAAATGGGCAAACGATGAGTAGGAGTCCTTTGTGAGAGTGAAACCCAACGCCCATTTGAACAAGATGCTCTTCCCCCGCTCTCGTCCGCACGAAGCGCTACTGCACACCTGTGTATCACGTAGATTGTTTCATCCCGGCGTGTCGACCCGATTCAGTTGCAATGCAACAAACCTGCTTCTAGATACAAAACCGAGTGACTAAGTGGTAAGGTAAGAAACTGGTGATGATTATGGTGGGAATTAAATAGATACAAATTGGCTGTGTATTCACGAGTACAAATCAAGTTTGCATTTGCGTATAATCATTATACAGAACTTGCTACCCAGCCGGGATCGCGGGCCACCGGCCAGGACCCAGCTACGGTCTATCCAGGACAACTCCTGGATGATGAAGACACAATTGGCTTCATTATCACCGGTATAACCTTCTCTGTTTTACCTCAGTGAACAAAGATACGTAGTTCCCTTTCTTACAGTTTTAGGCTTATGGCTTATGACCATGAGGTTTGTCTAAGCTTATCCAAGATTGTCTAAGTGATCTATCCGTAGCACTATGTTACCGTAGCACAATGTTACCGTAGCACAATGTTACCGTAACACAATGTTACCGTAACACAATGTTACCGTAGCACAATGCAACAATTTCCGAACAGTGAAAGTACCGAGGGAAAACAATGGCGTACACGAATTAAAAAGGGCATCCTGTAAGATACAGGAACATCAAACCACTTCAAACCTAAATCGGTCTGAATCGAAGCAATTTGATGAATATCGACGCCCATAAACATCAGCGTAGATGTGCTGATGTGTTGCTCTCTTCACCTTCTCGACTCCAACGGGCCAGCGGAAACGCACAAAGAGCACGACAGCTATGATATCACGCGTTACCATTTGTGTGTGTGTGAGTGAGTGAGTGAGTACACATACCTGTGTGTGTATGTTCGTGAATAATGTTTTAATGATGATGAAGTACCCGTGTCTCATGGCTCGATCGACCTCACCGTGGAACGTTTTCATTTTCCTATTGTTATCATATTATAAGCACAACGTTTATAAAAGTCTTTTTATCAAAAAGTTCACCTGGTTCACCGTTATCGACAGTTATCTGTCAAGTTCATTTTGTTGTCGCCAGCAGATTTGTGTATTCTTATTGAATTTAACATTATTGATTGAATAAAATCTTACCACAACTTAATAATTTAATTTCACATAAATAGTGTTGAAAAGTTATATATAAAATTTATTTTGGTCGCCCATAAATATCCGCTCCGTTTTTGAGCTCGTTGCCCTCATTCCCTCATTACCTCCAATGGGCCACCGGCTACTTACAAACTAGCAATCACTTTACGGCGGCATCATAAGAGCGAGAGGTACCTCCCCGGTGCTCCGGTTGCAATGCATCATGGCTCTGCCTCTGCTATAAGACACATTTCTATTTGCTACTTTAGAAATACAATAAAACACTTTCATTTGCTAACTAAGACACCAAAGATATGAAAAGCCTTGTATGGCAGAATAGAGATATCGTCGACGCTAGGATGTGACCTATAGTGAAAGCACCGTATGTTTTAAACATTGCATACTAGTATTTACAGAACGATTACTTTTAGTCATTGATTTAAAACAATAGACACACAGTCAGCGCCTCAAAACCGTCTGTATGAAATATGTGCAGTTGATAAATTATACACTTATATATGAATATCTAAATATGAATGTACACGTAATGTCGTACTACATACAGAGAAATTTGGAGATAAATAGCAAAAGACGCCACCAACCACGAAAAATATGACAATACATAACCATTCCGTTAGGCGTGTACGACTAACAAGAAGATGTCCACCCGTGACCATGGTTGCCGTATGGCTGTTGAAATGTATGGCTAGTTGGGTAATTAAATAAATCGCGATAAAATCCGTAAAAGTAGTTTTATTGTAATGAATGACATTCGCGTAAATTTAAAACAGCGATAACAAGAAGAAGGTTGACATTGTAAAAAAATATAAATATATTTTTTTTTACTACATTATGCACTTATCTTAATTATAATCTGCTTTGTAAAAAAGACTTAAGATCATGCGCATAAGGTTCACTTTAGTCTACAGTATGAAATCGAGAATCTTGTATTATTGTTAATCAATGCTTTTAATGATATTTATACAGCACACAATATAATTATTTTAACGGATTTTATGGAGGGTTATGTAGCTATGTAACAGGAAAGACCTTTCCTCTGAAATGCATCTGCTTTTTGGTCTGATCCTGGAGTGTCTTCACGTATTCATGCTCGCGATATAATACGAGTATGTTAAAATAGTTTTATTGCAATGAGGATATTCGCGTTAATTAACGACAACAATATTAAACGTAGGGTCGGCATGACCTTTGTGGTAATTATCGCTCACTTAAAACCCGCGCAAGGCGACATCAGTCGGTGCTCCAGGCCGGCCCCGTTTAATGCTTCGGAGTTGTAGGCCTGTACTATGTGCCGGTAAATCACACTTTTTCTATAAGAACAAACACTCCACCACGCCAGGCGAAGCTCTCGCAGAAGTTTTGGATGACTCCGGGCCGAATCGGACACACAATTTCGGTCCATTCAGGTCCGGTTGGGCGGTGTATGAACATTTCTGCGTTAATAGAAAAGAAAAAGCGACAGAAATGTTTTCGCGTTTCATGCGGTCGATGACTCACGGGTAGCCCATTGTAAGAGAAGGGAGAAGAAGAGCAACACGCTCAATCACTATAGGGCACGCCCACAAACAACCCGGTACATATGTTCCCATGTACGAGAAAAGAGGGGGTCTGTCCCCCTGTCGTCTCCCTAAACCAGAAGACAAAAGTCTTCTCTGGTCGTGCCCGCCTAATTTAGCTGCAATGCATAGTACTACCTCTTACAAAAAGCTTGCTCGCCTTGTACTCTAGATTCAAAGAGTTAACAGACACAAACACGTATGTGACCTAAACGAGCTTTGAACCCATAACCTCCGTAAGCTGTCACGCCTATCAGATGTAATTTGATAACTCGAGCGCGATAAAGATAATGATCCGCATTCTATTATTATTCTCTTTACATGCAATTTTTTATTTTGCAATCTAAAACCACCAATCCAGACACGGGAACGTAAAGGTCCAGCCAAGTTTAAGCCAACGGAACAGGCGAGTAGGAGCCTGCACATCGTGTTATATTGCCTATTTAAAGCCACTTTTGACCCTCTCATAACTCAAAAAGTATGTCACATGTCTAATTTATCTCATATACTGCTTACATGCAGTTGGCTCATGTGATATTTAATAATCGCAACGTTGTGGTTATCGGCCTGTAGCCATGATCACTGGAGAACTGGCTAATTCATGTCTCAACAAAACATATAAGCAGCAGTTCTCTTAGAGTAGTTTAATTGGAACTCAAGACTGATATATGTATACTTCATAAGCAGTTTTCTTTAAGTTTTTGCTTACAAAATTAAGAAGTCAGCTTTCCAATCTCTATTCATATTTGAATATTGAATTATGCCCAAAACAAAAGTCCCAAAATACTTTTTTTTACAGTATTGGGGGACAAACGAGCAATCGAGGCTTGCTACGACTACCGATGTTGAACATCAGCACGTTGCAAGCCCGTGAACACCAGCATAATTACTATGCCAATGCCCCCCCTAATGGATGGGTATGTGTGTGTGTGAAGTCTTGCACAAGAGCATGTTTGGTGAATCGTGCGTTCACCAATTATCACCCAGCTGAGCACTCATGTGAAATGGAGCAAAATACATCGATTTACCATTAGGTCACTCACACACGGGACGAATGATACTATGATATATATAAATGGAGCAAAATACATCGATTTACCATTAGGTCACTCACACACGGGACGAATGATACTATGATATATATAAATGGAGCAAAATACATCGACTTACCATTAGGTCACTCACACACGGGACGAATGATACTATGATATAAATATATACACTCACACACGGGACGAATGATACTATGATATATATAAATGGAGCAAAATACATCGATTTACCATTAGGTCACTCACACACGGGACGAATGATACTATGATATAAATATATACACTCACACACGGGCCGAATGATACTATGATATATATAAATGGAGCAAAATACATCGATTTACCATTAGGTCACTTACACACGGGACGAATGATACTATGATATATATAAATGGAGCAAAATACATCGATTTACCATTCATTAGGTCACTCACACACGGGACGAATGATACTATGATATATCTTTATTTTATTTATTTATTTATTTTATATTTCGTAGGAGCGAGAACTTAATAATTAAAACAGCAAAGAAACATGATAACATAAAATTGTTCTTCATTGGTGTTCATTGTTTTCAATTAGTTTAAACTGGCGATCCGCCCTGGCTTTGTTTGTGAGTAACGTTATTCAACTTTCCTCTATCCATTGGTGAAAACCGCATGAAAATCTGTTCAGTACGTTTTAAGAACATCGATCACATACACACTGACATCGTTTGGGAGCCTTGTTTTATATAAGAGCTAGCTTGTTTTCTTTTCATCGGTATTCATTACCGCCAAAAAGTTTCTTCTGCTTTACCTACCTATGTAAAAACTTAGTAATTGCTTTTCTATCATACACTTTAATGTTAAATAATAGTGGCACGTAATAATGTATCGTTGACATCCAAATCAACAAAAAATTTGACTGTTCTTTAGTTGACAACAGACGTAATCTATTTTGATGAAGATAGCGGGAGGTCACGGCAGGAGAACGTCGTGTCTAGTTTGGATGTGAGTAGCGGGTAATTGATAACGTTAGTGTTTATTGATAGCAGTTTAGGCTTATTGTCTTATAAGTCAAGTATCATAATGTAAGAAAATTCGCAGCACAACATGTTCCATTCGGCTACGATGCATCATGCCGCTGCAGACTGTACTATAAATGTACGCTTTATAAATGAAGACGTGAACCAGTGCCATATTGGACATACGAGCAGTCTGAGGCCTTTGGCTACCACCGGTGCCCATAGACATCCGCAAAATTAGTTTCTGTCATGTTGCCCTCCAGCCTCCTCCTCTCTAACAAGACCAGATTCTGACAGCCGACAGCAAACCAACATGGCGCAACCCTTTACATTTTATAGCTTACTATCAAAACTTTATGTGTGTCACAAGCTTGAATCTTATTTATTGATTTAACGTCATTGCTGAAAAGTGAACTGATGTATATACATCATATACAAATTAAAGTTATATAGACCTACATTATTATTGTTATTAATTATTATTGCTTCAAGGATATTATTGCTGTAACGATATTATTTCTGCAAGGACATTATTGCTGCCAGGACGTTATTGCTGCAAGGGCATTATTCATACAAGGACATTATTGCTGCAAGGGCATTATTCATACGAGGACATTATTGCTGCCAGGACGTTATTGCTGCAAGGGTATTATTCATACAAGGACATTATTGCTGCCAGGACGTTATTGCTGCAAGGGCATTATTCCTACAAGGACATTATTGCTGCAAGGGCATTATTTCTACAAAGACATTATAGCTGCAAGGACTTTATTACTGCAAGGACATTATTGCTACAAGGACATTATAGCTGCAAGGACTTTATTGTTGCAAGGACATCATTGCTGCTAGGATACTATTGTTGCAAGGCCATTGTTTCCGCAAGAACTTTACAGCTCCAAGGACACTATTGCTGCAAGGACACTATTGCTGCAAGGATAACATTCTTTGCGTTTGCCCATTCACATTAGACTTCTTCAAATCGAGCTAGTGCTCAAATAATTCACCTCCTTCCATATTAAAGGCAAAAATATCTTTAAACCCACAAAACATATTTAATCCAACTCCAGCGTGAAATTGTAGTAGGCATAACATCACATTACAGACCACGAAAAATAGTTTAAGAAAGATCTGTCATCGCTGACACGCGATTGAGATTACTCCTTTTGAACGAACATGAATAGGTAGAGAAAAGGGACGCAGGAATCGTAGCCCCGGTGAAGCGCGCATAAGTCTAGGAAGAGGTAGTGCAATGCTGCATGACACTACATCCTCCTATGCAACGGAATTGGGCCGGCACGGCCCGGGAAGGTACCTCTCGCTCACTTGATACCGGCGTAAAGTGACCGCGTCGCTGTCGCATTTCGTGCGGTTTGTAAGTAGCCGGTGGCGCATTGGGGTGGAGGGATGACAAGAGGGCAACGCATCTGCGTAACAATCATGCGAATTTCTATAGGCGTCGGTAGTCATCAAAAGGTGCCGAGCGCTCGTTTGCCCCCTTATGCTATAAAGAAAGTATTTAGTTCTGTGACTGTCTCAACGATACTTTTTTTTGGGGAACTACATGATATCAAGATTATGATACGTCCGGATACCATAACCATTTACGGAGTGGTATCCCTTTGTGGCATTATGATAGGTTGTTGTGCATTAACCGGTACACGTTTAACACTAAGTTAACATTTATTTATAATATTTTAGCTGCAATTACTATTTAAATTTAAATTGATATTTTACGTTCAACTGCTTCGTTTCTAAATGATGTGTATGCGAATTTGATACTCTCAACATACGTACTCTATCCTGTTCCATTCTATCGCTCATGTTCGCGCTTGCCCGGTTACATGTCATTCGTATTTACTCCTCACATTTGTTTCATACCGCAAACCTTACATCGTTGAGGAGCAAACTTAACCATTGTTATATCTCATATTCAACTATAGACACGTATATATTCTAAAAATCCATTCATTTATTCTCCAGGACCCCCAGTTCATTCATTCAAGGTTTAGGTTCAAGGACATCTTCAGTAGGACCCGGTTTGACAGGATTGGAACGTTTTATTAGCGCTATAAAGTTGCGTTGTTCGATGGAGCAAAATCAGCTTTTGATCTTGTACAAGTAATATTTAAATATATTACTAGCGATCCGTCCCGACTTCACGCGAACATATCACGTAGTATGGCAAAAAGTCATCGATTTACAAAAATACAATACTTAATTATGAGTCTTGATTTCGACCTCGTAAATGCTAAACATTACACAATGAAAATTAATTCAATGTGTGACAGAACAACCGCTCTTGTCAGTAAGTTCGGCAGCTGTATAAGGATTTATTTTTATATATTTTTCAGAATTTCATAACCAACAAAACGTTTATAAAATATTGCATAAGTAATTTCGGAGTTTACTCAATGCAAATAAACAAATAATCAATCAAACATCAAATGTTATGTCTTTAAAGTATTGGTATTGACTAGCCCGACCTCGTGACTTCACCCGCGATATTTTCTGTTCATTCATTTATACTTTCATCCCCCCTTATAGTACTATAAAAAATCCTATTAGAAATATGTTTGAACTCAGATATTTCGCTATATGCATACAAAAATTTATGAAAATCCTTCCGGTGGTTTAGCCATGAAGACATAGTAGACAAATGGACTTTTACATTCATAACATTAATATGCATTTGTACACAACTTTGGCCTGTGATAAAGTTGAATGAGCAAGCTGCTTGAGAAGATGGGACGGTTTTGTGTGTTATACAGGACACACACAATCCAGTCATAATTTGACAAATGCATATCTTGGCACTTTTATAAATCAATGTCTACTTCTTACGAAATCATCAAGATTTTATAAGCGTCACCACTACATTGCTGACGGTTACAATATTTATTGGTACGGCTCAATACAGCGAAGACATAAATAAGCAAAGATGTTAATATACATGGATTATTTTCTTGATCTATAGCGAAGAGAACTAGCATTAAAATTTCAACCTAGTGTCGTTTTATTAAAGTCTAAAATACCTTACACTATTTATGATCTATTGCCCGAGGACAAATTATCCTTTGTTATTTCTCGTGGGTGGTCTTATTAAAAGGTTTTGTATTGAGATTTCACTTCAACTCATTAATAGGTTTGAAATAGATTTTAAATCTTAATACTAAAGCAATAAAGCATTATCTGCTTTCACGTGTGAATGGTAAGCTAGATCTTTCTAAATCGTGACGATATAATTTTGCATCACATCCTCAAGTCAAGGTACACGCTATACATATTGACCTTTCACTCGCATTCAAATGTCTCGACTATGAATGTTACGATACGGTTTCAGAGCTGCTTGAACTTCCTCGTTTTATAAAAAAATCAGAAAGTGTTCGCGTCCAATACGGGTTATATGATGGTGTGTATCTACCTAAAGTACTGTTGTACTATCCGTCGCTAAATAGTATTTTATTGAATATATTTTAGGGGAACAAACCAGCAGTCGGAGCATCTTGATAACTACCGACGCCCGTGTGGCCATGTGCGAGAGGCCCAACTCTGCTGCATTGCTGCATGTCACTCGTTGTTTTTGTAGGTAACGAAAACTACGATGGGTTGTATAGGTAAATTATGCAGATTCCCAATACATCCGCATAATTACTGATGCTGATATGTTGCCCTCCTTTCCCCCTTTCCTCCAATAGGCCACCGGCAACTGACAAACCGCATGAAGCGCGACACTGAATATAGCACTTTACGCAAAGATAAGTAAGAAGAAGAGAAGAAGAAGAAGACCTCTCTGGTCTTGCCGGACCAGTTCCGCTGCAATGTAGCATAGCACTACCTCTTCCCCAATACGAAGACAATGGCATAATATTACGTGTTAGTTAGTACGTTACTAGCATATTAATGTTGTACACGTTTCCTTAATTCGATCCGAAAAACAAAAAGTCTATTGCTAAAAATATATTTTAGTGAGCTCAGGGTCACTCGTGTTATCAAGACGAACCCAATCACATTTCGAAAGTTAACCCCCGTAGGCTGGTAGCATGGAACGTTGAAATCTGTATACACACATTGACTTGAAAACCTTTTTCAAACGATCGAGTATAAGTACAAAAAAAAAACTCACCCATCTGAGGGTGGTGGTGGATATGGACCCCCCAGTCATGGTCGTCATTTGAGATACCGCGAGCGAGCTGCACTAGACCTCAGAGTCGGGGGGGAGGGACCTCTCGATCCGTCTGGCCATGATTAGTTAACAGTTAAATTAGCTCTTACTAACACTCTCATATCGGAATGCATCTCGCCCATCAGCAGGAGAGAAGGGGGTTGGTCCCTCTTGCGACCCCAAACCTGTTTAATGACGCTGTATTGGTTTTCTCTTTGCTTCCACAGCATAAGTACATGTTAGTTAAAAAAGAAAGAAGTATCAATATGATATCTAATAACTTAAAGCTTACTGTTTTAGGGGGTTGAGGGTATAAATAAAAAACTTTACAAGTATGTATTTTTTATCAACTTTTTATTTTCGAGAATTCGCAATACGGGTTCCAAAGAAACATGCTCAATAAAGGAGCACAAAGCCAAAACAGACAATACAAGTTTGACAGATGTGACGCACACGTGTGACGCACATTGTCTCACCCCCCACTCCCCCGGCACCCGACCATGTGCATGCGCCTCTACAACTCATTATCTCAATCAAATCAAAACTACCCATGAGAATGCTCATGTTATAAGGAAACTAACTGTAGCATACTTCAGGTATGTGGTTCTGATTATGCTGTCGTGTGAGCTACACGATCCTTCTGCCTTTTCATCAAAGCGGTTCCCCCCCCCCCCCAATTCGACTGCACTGCAGCAATAGCACCACTTATTACTTGCACCATTATCATCATCATCGCATCCTAAGGGAGTAGGAGATCGAGGGAACGGGGAGCGCATTTGTGCCTATTGACTATAATATGTCGTGGGCAGTTTTTAATTATATCAGATTGTAGATTATTTTTTTTAGAATTTTTGGAGCAAATTTTAGCCTGAGTTTATTAACGACTACCCACGCCCATATATGTCCGTATATTGTTTTACAGACGTTTTGCCGTCCTTCCCTAAAATCCCTCACCGTAAACGTACAAACGACTCGTAACGTGGCAACGTTGCTTGGCACCAATCGATCGAAATGAGTCTGGCCATTTTGGCTGCAATGTAGCATATCCTCTTGTAATAATTTTCCGCGTCGACGTCATTTGCAGTACATCGTTAAAAGCTCTAAGCGGAGAGGTAATCGCTTTGCTGGGGGCTGTTCCTAGCTAATGTATGAGTGACGATGTATGGAAGCTTGCGTGTCACAAATGAGGCAGATAGCCGCAAACTTGACTGCAGTGTAGTTAGTATGTGTATATGTAATAATCAATACGCCATTCTGGCCTCTGAGTCGTCGCTAAGTCAAATTAGCGGTAGTCTTCCTCATCAAGAATTTCAAAATTATAGAAACTGAGTGACACCAATGTCTCTGTATACTGACAAAAGAACTAACTTGAAATCTTCCAACTGTCAATGTATTAGCCCCCCCCCCCCATTTAGGCTATAGCTTAGTTTTACTATAACGTAAATAGTTAACCATAACGAAAATGCCGACGTTTGTTCAACACTAAGGCGGTCTACAATATCGCAGTCCATGAGTATTGAGATCAGTGTTTAATTATGACCCTGCCATACCTGAGAGATGTAATTTAACGGCAGTCGTTGAGCAGGTGCATTGCTTTATAAGAGTGACCCACCATTCATCTATGGCCTGAAGGTAGGCGTGGTCAGATTGTGAGGTTCACGTTTCGAGTCCAGGATCGAAATTAAAATTTGTAATTTTTCAACTGCAAATAAGGAAGTAATCCACCCCTAATGAACGCTGCTCAAATACCGCAATGAAGTGAAGAAGACAACTACGCCTTCGCGGTTTGTCAATTTCCAATGGCACACTGAAAGAGACGTCAATGGACATGTAGAGATGTCTATGGCTGATAGTCTCTGTGCTATGAACACAGTAAATAATGAAAAAAAATCACTACCGACGACTGCATATAAAAACAAAGAACTAGCCACGAATAAACTAGCATTATATTGTAACTATTAGCTATAGCTAACAATGACGTTAAGTTTATATCAATCGTAAAGGCACGCCGTAAACCACTTTTACCGCGTTGTTACATTTACCACTAAAACCAGATTCTCCGTGTCGATGACTTATAAAGTACACATGTGGTTTTTTTGCTAGAACAAGTAAAACTTGTTGGAATTCATTACGCCAGGCGTTCTCTTGTCTAGGCGTTCTCGGGAATCACTTTCCTTGCCTTTCTCTGAGACGTTCCTAATTAGTGTCTAAATTGTCTAAGTTTCTACTGTAATGTTTGTTGAGCTAGCCACTTTGTGCTCGTGAATTTCGCCGACGTGTTATGTAATTATAGGCTCGATCCCGTGTGGTTATATTTCGCTATGGGGCCATTTTATCGAGACTAACCAACTAAGCAGCGCATATCTATATACATATTAAAAAACAAAATAGTACATAAGCTGTCTGCCCGCGAGTGAACGTTTTTTTTTTCTTCAAAATCTTCATAACCGATCGTCATGCGGTCGTCACAATGCATAGTGGAATTACTGAGGAACGTTTCAGTGTTTATTTTACTCACGGACAAAGCCTAAAATAATACTGGCGATTCGCCCCGGATCGTTAGTATTATTGTAAAACAAAGTCCCCAAAAGCTGTATGTGATCGTCATGCGATTGTGGATCACTAATGGGTAAAGCTGTTTTTGAGGAAGGTTTCAGTTTATAATTTGTTATTCCCAGGCTAAGCTCGTGCGCTAAGTGCTTTCACACTATAAATATGTTTAAATTGATCGTATAGTTTTTTTTTTTTTTCATTTTTACCGACAATTATTCTTCAAGTAATAGGCCCAATATAGTTTTAACTTTATTACGTACGTGTATATATAATATAACATATGAGAACTTATCATTATCCTTTGTATGCCGAGCATTGATTCACAAAAATACAAGATACACGAGTTTTTACCGAAATGTCGTTGATTTTACATAAACATATTTTTTGTAAAGTGAACCTTACGCGCATGACTTTATGTTGTTTTACAAAGTCCATAACTGGTCATGTTTTAGAACGCTGACTGTGTATCTTGGTATTTTTGTAAATCAATGACGCCGAGAGTTAACAGCAGACAGAGAGCTGTGACGCATAAATAAGCATAAATACTGATAGTATTAGAGGGGAAGTGTGACGTAATATTTGGATCGATTTTAAAAGTAAAAATGCGTTGTATGTGTGATTTATGTCTTTGTTGTAATACGTCAGGTCCGTGGAAAATAAAATGCTTTAAGCACGTGTGAGTTAAGATAACAATATGCCTGTGTTTGTATGTGACGTGTGCGGTAAATCCGAGCCCGCTTGGTGAATAAGCCATTTCTGTGCATCTGGCCTCATCGTCAAATAACTTGATCTAGGGATTTTACTCGTTATTGCGAATTACAAACAAACATCAAACAACAACAAAGGATCGAAGTAAAGCTTATTTGGTGTGATAATTTAACTGGATATGAGAGAAAGAGAATGGAAATGTGACCCTCTCTTTTTTCCCCTACAGTAATACAACGTGTAATAAATGATAACACGGAACGTCGTATTCGGTAGCTCATGGTTGTATTCTCCAGGTGACCATGCATAGACACTTGCCAGAGTTCCATCCTTGAACAATTCACATCGCAACATCACGGCAGCACCGAGCGGGCATGTCATAGAAATGAATATTATACAAGAAAGTTAGCAAAGGCTACAGCGAATGTCCTAAGTGACTGCATTAAACCAACCTTCGTAACGCAGCGACCTCCGTAAACCTGCCACAGCAGCGATGCCTAGAATTGTATCCTTCATAATGAAACATCGCGGATCGGACAACATTTAGCGAGGGAGCTTAAGATGATAACATCATTAATGTGTTACTCCGCAGCCTGCATTTTCTGGCGATTCCAAGTTTAGATTTCATTCAAACACTTGTGAGAGTACAGGTGGAGCCACAAGTGAAGGAGAGAATCGGATCACCTATTGTGCTTTTGCATGATCAATGGACACTTGCCGCAAAATTAGATTGCTTATTTGCTCTCTTTAATTAAATACATGTAACATATTTTTCCAATCTATTTCTAAAACCAGTCTTAGACTCTGACTTAAGCTGAGGTTTGGATAGCACACTGTTGCCAACATGACTTTATCCCCTTTCACTCTTTATTTTTCTGTATGTGTATAGCTCAGTTAATTTCTTTTACAAATAAAGTCATTATTTATTTATTTATTTAAAAGATAAATTTATCTTCCGCTGGCTGTCCCGCGGCCTTACACATTTTAAAACTATTACCCAGTGGCCATAAATTATTTTAGATTGAATGAGATTTTTTTTCCCAGATCGCAAACTATGTCCCTGCCAAGTATCACCTAAATCCGTTCTACAGTTTTTGCGTGTACATACAAAACAACTTCAAAATTTACAACAGTAGTAGGGTTTAACGCCAGGGATCGATCACATCGCAAAATCGAATTACTACATCTTTTGCTTGAAAAGTAACACCGTAACAAATACAAGTACCGTAAACATCTGGTGACAAAAGTAATGGAGAACTTTCACGTTAGCGATGTTATTACAAATCGTAGCTGCGGGTGAGGCTTGCAGCAGTTCTCTGCACTTTCTGCCGACACTGCCATTACTGGACAGTTCATTAGTTTCTTCGAACATCGAGCTGTTCCGAGGATCCCTTTAGGGTATAATCAGGAGTTGAGATATCGACGATTGAATGCCAGATTTGTTTAACTGTACAGCATAGCGAAATAACAATCGGAATCTGGTAGTGCGTTGTCCTCCAACACTCCTGTACTCGCACAATAACCCATCAATCATTTTTACGTAAGTGAGCCATTTCTATACGACCATTTGGTGGTGGAGCCAGCTCGTAGTACCGATGCTAGTAAAACGAAAAAGTTTGACGAGAATATCTTTGTTGAACACAAATATAACTTAAATAAAAATTATACTCTTTATACTATTTACACGAAATTAAATTTGTGGAAATAGAATAAAGAGTATAATTTTTATTTAAATTATAATATAAATTTCCATCGAGAAGTTAGAATACACTCCATCAACTATATTGAACACAAATGTTTGTAATTTTTTTGGAATAAATAAAAAAACATATCTCATTTAATAGTTATGCAGATGCGTTGGTTGTCCCCCATCACCGTAATCCCCGCCCCCATATCCCCCTTAACTGTAATCCCCCAATGAGCCACTGGCTAACAACCGGTACCTCCGCGTTCGAGTCGGCCCAATTCTTTTCTTTCTTCATCTGCGATGAAGCACCTCTTACTACAAGGAATAACGGAGGTGTCGGATGATGGAACCCAAGAATTTTTCATCGACATAATTTTCCATCCAATTCGTGAGTAGCCGGTGGCCCACTGAAGGGTTGTAGTTAAGGAGGGCGACGCATCTAGTACTGGCATCTGACATACAGATAACTATGGGCGTCGGATGTGATCAAAATGTCCCGACTGCTCCTTTTTCCTCTTAATTCAATAAGAAAAAGGGTTAATACTTCGCCCAGTTGTGCAAATTGTCTTCGAGGCAACCTCAGTTTGTTTACAAATTTCCTGGCTGACGTGGAGACCACGACACAATGCACAGGAAAGTGCGCTTGTATTATTTGATATTCCCAATTGAATTGCAAGAATATTGTACAATAACAAATATTTCAAGCGTTTGAAGAAAGATGCTACGGTAAGTTTCCTTTACTAATTCAACGAATTGTACATTGAGGAAAAATCATCAATTACTAGATTCACTCTCACTATTATTGAATAGATGGATAAACTACGGAAACAACAACAACACCAGTTCTGCAATAGGATAGGAAGAGGGAACTGAAAACTACGAACGATGTATTAATTCGCAAGACACCGCTTTAAAGTGATTGCTATATTGTCGCGTTTCCTGCGGTTGTGACTAGCTGGTGGCCCATTAGATGGGAGTTGGAAAGAAGGGGAATGTATCTTTGTGACAATTAGGCGTAGGTCTATGGCTGTTCTCGCCCCCCCCCCCCCCCATTATCATCATCATTATCAGCCTTTATCGGTACACTGCTAGACATAGACCACCTGGTTAACGGTCGACCAACACTATACCAACCCCCCCCCCTATACTATAAAAATCACGAGGTTCCTGATAAAGCTCACCACGTAGGGAACTCTATAAACGATACATTGTTCTGACTTCTTTGAAGCAGGAAATCAAACCATTGTGCACATCATTGACCTCATGGTACTAACGTAGCATCAATACGATATGTGTTTATACAAAGCAAATAATATTCTTCTTTCCTTATTTGTTTTACTTTTACTTCTGCTTTCGGGTTAACATTCCACATCAGTGCTACATTGCACCCGAACCAGGATCGATGATCGTGGAGGAGGTGCCTCATTCTCACTTAGCACAGATTAGTATGTTATACTGGGTCACACTTAGCTTAGACGTGAGACGCCTGGCTAAGTTGACTGTTATGAAGTTTGAAAACCCTGCCAATTGCGAGTGAGACTTGCGAGATTGCGCGCGCGAGGGATTCCACTTCTATAAATAGCAAATTACATCTCTTGTATGGATGTCCCACTTAAATATTTATTTCATTCTGTGTTAACAGAAATACATTATCTGTGGAATTTTCAACTGTCTAGCTATCACGGTTTAACACTAGGTGACTGACAGACGCACTCCGCTGTCTTAGTAAATGAGTCTAATTTCTACCCTTACGATACGAAACCATAAAACTGCACCTGGGGGTTGCATTCACCGTTAGATGAAACGCCGCACTTTATGCTCGCCTGGTTTTGTAATTTGACATTGTACTTTAGGTTTTCATCATCGTGTTTAATAGCAAAAGCAGACAGAAACCGTGAGAGAGAGCGGATACTAGCTACGACAAGAAATTAGTACCGATCATCTTTTACAAAATTTTATTCTAAGAATTTTAACATAACTCAAAACGTTCTTTTTAAATTTATTTTCTACTTTGCTTTGTTCTGTCGTGATATTCACAATACTATGTTCAAAATCACAAGGCCCTCACCCCTGTCACAGCCACAGTATAATAAGGGTAACCCCACGTTTTTACAAAGCACGTAGAATTTATGTTGTATGAAATTCAAGCGGACGTACTCGTCGCGCGGCGAGCACACACAGCAGTCCGGTGGAACTGTGTTGGACTTCTCTTCGCTTCCAAATAAGTCAAGACCCGAAAAAAAGAATCAGGCGTAGGTTAATAAGTTTTTTTATACGGAAATAAAATGTGACGATTTTTTTTCAAATGACATAGCACAAAAGTAAAAACATAAAACTAGAGAAAAAAAAATTAAAAGTAACTATATCACAGAGAAAACCGTTCCAAACTAATAATTTTCTTTGGATGAAAGCGTTAATACAAATCCATAAAAGCTAAATTATAATTATATAATTTATATGTAAAAGCGAAATACTACTCTCTGATTAATCACGAAATCTCAGAAGCTACAAACTTTAAATTTGGCTGGTTTTTAGAGTACAGACACCCGACAACTGCCCGTGGTAATAATATAATAAGTACTTCTCATGGGACTAGGGAAATACTTCCCCCACAAAACACTGACGTATACGTACAGACGTCGGCATCGCACATGAGCATCGACATAATTACTATGCCGATGCGTTGCACTCCTTTTTCCCGCCCCCAATGGGCCAATGGCTACTCACAAACCGCACGAAACGCGACACCGTAGATGTCGCATTACGGCGGTATCATGTGAGCGACAGGTACCTCTCCGGTCGTGCCGGCCCAATTACGTTGCATAGGAGGATGTAGTGTCATGCACTATGCAAGGCACAACCTCCTCCTATGCAGCATGGCACTACCTCTTCCTAAAACTAGTAAGTAATTAATATTTATGAGCTCTCAGTTAGGATGAACTTATGTATGTCTCATTGTATTCTTCTTTGGTTATGTTTTGTATTGCAAATTGTCAATGATCAATTGTATATGGAGTATGTGTGCTCGTAGTTCTTAGATACAATATATTTTATGTGAGCAGAATAACTAAAAGTAATTGCGCAATACAATAATTATTACACACGTATGCGCCACGGAAGAGTAAGAGACGCCGATGGTCAAGGATCCGAATCTTACATCTTACTTGGGTCAGATGAATTTATATTTCGTATTTCAGAATAATAGATACTTAATTATGTTGTCCCTTTTAGCGTAGAGGTAAATCGAACTGATGGAGCCCTTTGGTGGCTAATGACACCCAAATATACCAACTTACGAAGGCAGTGATATTTTTTTCCTAACTAAACTTAGAGGATATATTTTAAGCGGCTCTAGCCCGTTGTCGAGTGTCGCGCATGTTCAACTACAGACGAGCCGGATTCTGGTAGGGGTGTTGCACCCTCACGCCTCGGCGAGTATGTAGGTTGACTACCCTGCAAGGTGCGCCTGATTTCTGTCCGTGGCAGATAAAGCAGATTGTAAACGCATCCGAATATGAGAATGAGGGAATAGAGGATGCAGTTATGTCTGCGCAAACACTCGAGCACTCTAACGCGCCGATGACTCGCCTTAATCGAGGTGGTTGCTGTTACCTAAATTCGGCTATGGCGACATTGTAATAAACTACATTTGTGCGAAGCATCGATGAACTATGTGTATAATTTGATAGAAATTGTGAAATTATTTTAGGAATTCTTAAATAACTTCATACGTTCCTTCACCTTTTTGTTTGAAGACAAAAGTCTTCAATCAATCTGTTCTCCCCGTGATGACCTACGGGGCCGAAACCTCTTAATTACTAAGTGCTTGTGTCTCACCTCTTAAGTGCTATGTTGGGTGTTTCTTTATCCGATAGAATTCGTAACGAAGTCATAAGGTAGAGAACTAAAGTATCCGATACCACGCGACGAATCGCTGAAGTAGCAATGAGCTGGTCGCACACTCAGAAGAACAGATGGCAGATGGGCCAATAAAGTTCCGAAGTGGAGGCCACGTTTAGGAAAACGAAGTGTTGGTGGACCGTTCACCAGGTGGGAAGACGATATCCGTGTAGTAACCTGTCCGGGTTGGATGCGAGTAGCAGGAGATCGGTCGTCTTAGCGTTCATTGAGAGAGGCCTACGTCCAACAGTGGTCCGATAAGGGCTGATAATGATGACGATAATGATGGTGTGGATCCTTACTCAATGACGCACCAAGAGAGAGTCCCAACGATCTGTGGACACGCTCAGGAGACCGTTGGTGGCGGTTCGCAGCCGGCCGGCCATGGAGGCGATTCTTTTTCCTATGATGACGTAAAAATCCTACGTGTGTTCCTCCGCAAATGTCCAACAGTGGATCGATAAGGGCTGATAATGATGAATGATAAATGACGTCTCTTTTAATGACTGCGAAACTTACTAACTAATGCCTATTCTTATATAATATCACTGTCAATCCGCCGCGGCTTCGACAGTCAATAACGGGGACAATTGAAGACTAAAACCTTCCTCGGCAATCGCTGTATCCATTGAGGAAAACCGTATGAAAATCCGTTGAGTACATTTTGTGAAAATCAATTCCATACAGACAGAGTTTTGGGGCCTATGTTTCACAATAAGTTTAGATTACAGCAAACTGATATAGGTGCAGGTAATAAAATATTCGAGCAGCAAGTCGTTGATGAGCCATTGTTTATTCGCCGCGTGGCTCTGAATGTATAGGCGTTGTATATTACACCTTTATGGAGCACAACTCCAATTTACTGCGATAATATAAATAGCAGTTTATTTCACGACTTGTTGGTCCATAGACAACTGTCTCGTAGTGTAGTTGGACAATATTGATACTATAAGCTTTCATTGTAAGGTTCCGCCTCCTAGGATCTTTATCTGAATTCACCGACGACTAACTACTGTCATACTCCTTGTGTTCGAGTGGTGTTTGACGGTCAGTGAATGCTGAGGATTGTGACCACGTGTTCTCAATTGTCGTTTATTCCACGCTGTATGGTAAATGAAGTGAAGGGGCAAAAGGAAAACAACTACTGTTCAGTTGAAACAGAGACTTTGATGGATGAACCAAATAGGCCTTAATGCCTGAACAATAGAGACCTTAATAGCTAAACCAAAGAGATCTCAATGCCTGAACTATAGAGATCCTAATGGCTGAAACAAAGAGATCTTAATGCCTAAACCATAAAGATCTTAATGGTTAATGGCTGAACGAAAGCGCCGAAATTGTATTTCGTTAAAATTCTTAATCAGGATGAATGATTTTGGTTGGAAATTCAAGCCCGTATTATAGAAATTATGTATATTTTTTGTTTCGCAGGTATGAAGCCTCTGGTATTTATACATTATAATCTGGTTATCGATGTTTCACACCACGACTGTTCCCAGCAAAACCTCTCCTATTTTCATGATACTATCGCAGAGTAATAGCTTTGCTGACGGATTTCATGCGGGTTTTAAGTAACCGGTGTCCCATTCGAGACAGGAAGAAAATGACTAGGACAATGTATGTGTAATGTAATAATGCTCATGTTAGTTAACAAAAAGCTCCGGGTGATCATTTGCACCACTTGAACTATAAATAACTTTTTTATGAGATAGGGGGCAAACGAGCAGGTAGGCAGTGAATAGGTATGCTCTTTTCTTGAAGACCTCTAAGTCATATCGGATCCAGATACCGAGGACGCAGCTGGTTCCACATTACAGTTGTGCGCGGTAAGAAGTGACGTTTAAACCGCACTGTTGTGGATTTACGGATATTAAGGTGGTGGGCGTGGAACTTAGAGTTCTGTCGCCATGTCCGAAGATGGATTTCTGGATGGCTGATATTAAACCAGCAGCAGAACAATTCCCTGCAACAATCCCCATAAAGGACGGACAACGAACCGACATCTCTTCGTAGGACCAAAGAATAGAGCTGTCCGGAAACAACTTGGTCGTCAATGATTCGAGCCGCTCTACGTTGTATGCGGTCAAACAAAACGTGCTGATGTTGTGGGGCCCTGCCCAAAAGGTGGGGGGAACACTCCACATGCGGTCGAAACTACGCCTTGTAAAGTTGCAGTCGATGGGCTGGATTGAAGTACTGCTTCGACCTTCGCCCAACTGCCATGTAGCTAACGAAGCTTTCGCTTCGAACGTTATTCGATATGACGACACCAAGTATTCCGATACTAGCTAAGGTGTTCTGAAAACGAGGATATACGACGAAGGGTGAACTTTAGCAGTTAACGC
The DNA here is from genome assembly GCA_017140195.1 of Eumaeus atala. Classification (NCBI taxonomy): domain Eukaryota; kingdom Metazoa; phylum Arthropoda; class Insecta; order Lepidoptera; family Lycaenidae; genus Eumaeus; species Eumaeus atala. The sequence goes on from JAFELO010000170.1 coordinate 60,711, forward strand.
GCAAACTTGTGTCTTATGGGGGTTAGATTGAACTAAGTTTAGTCGGCCCCATTCCGAAACATTGGGTAACAAATCCTCGACTTCGGACACAAGTTTCTTCCGATACTGGTTGATGTGTATTCGGGAAATATTGGCGCGGCCATGTGTATAAAGCATCCCCAGTACTATCCTCTGCGTAAAAATTAGGGCCACTAGTTTGCAGCATGTCATTGATATGCAGCAGAAACGGCGTAGGAGACAGAACACAGCCTTGGGGAACACCAGCATTGACAAATTTAAAGGCTGAGCATACGCCGTCAACCACGACCTCTATACTGCAATTTGTCAAGAAGCTAAGGATCCTATCGCATAATTTCCCGGGAAGAGCGTATGAATAAAGCTTTGAAAGGAGCGCTTTGTGCCAAACCTGATCACAGGCCTTCGTTACATCCTAACTAACTGCCAATGCCTCCCCTTGATTTCAACTGCCTCCGCCTATCGGTGCGTTAAATAAATTAGAAGAGCACTAGCTGTACGTCCACGGCTGAAACCGTACTAGCGGTCACTAATTATTTGATGATCTTCCAAGTATTGCAAGAGCAGGCAGTTGTTAATAGATTCCATAATTTTTGAAAACAAGGGGGCTATCGCAATAGGTCGGTAGTTGGATGGGCCGGAGCGGTCATCTATTTTAGGGATCGGGTGCACCAAAGCTGTCTTCAAAGGCTTGGGGACTGCACCTACAGAGTAGGAGAATCAGGCCCACTCGACTTATGAATGTCAAGGGAAAGAAGTGATTTACGCACGACACTCTGCCGGAACATAACATCCGGCATCGAGTAACTGCACCACGGGATAGTAAGCGGTGGAGATCATCCAAAAAGGAGTTTGACGTAAGAGGAGAGTCCAGGAGTTCGGTTTTCTCTTATGCGGCACGGGCCAGCGATTCATCACTCCAGTGCAAAGAAGAGAGGGATGGCTTAGCAAAATTCCCTATACCGACCTTGACGAGGGACCAGAATGCACGGGTTCCTGAAGGAAGGCGAACTACCCTTTCACCCATTTTGCTTACGTGCCCTGACTTTGATTTGACAATAATTTTTTTAAGGACCCAGAGGTTGAATTATACTCCTTCTTTAGTATTCTGGTATTTGCGTCTGTGAACTCGCCGCTGCTGCATACGCTTGATAAGACTCCAGTTTCTGGCGAAGTGCCACCTTACAGGAGCGTCCAAACCAAGGTTGCGACCTGCCGCCAATCGGCACCGCAGAGAAAGGTCTGGAGAGTGCCATTCCCTGAGTCACCACATCAGCGATAGACTCGGCAATGGCGTCAGGGTTATCCAGAGAGAAGCAAATCCGATCCCATGGGTAGGATGCCAAGAATGACTGTATCCCACCCCAATTTGCTTAATTGTAGTGCTAGACGCGACGACAGACTAAATCCGGCCGATTTCTACGTTTAATCGGCACTGTACTCCGTATCAGGCAGTGGTTCGACGAGCGCAAAGGAGAATTGACGGAAGCCAGGTAGCTATCCGGATGGGAGGCCAACAGAAGGTCCAACATGGAGGGAGTAGTAGTGGTCTTCCACGTCTGGGATTCGCGTGGGCGATGATACTAATTGTGTTGTACCATATGCTAAAGCAAAGTCATGAAAAATATTCCCGCATGATCGGTAGTCCGTGAACAAAGTCAATTGGCGTGATGGGCATTAAAATCACCAAGTATTACGATCTATTTCAGTACAGAGTCTGTAGCCATTTCTATGTGCTCAAGAAGTCGGTCTATTTCGGTTTTCTGTTATGGGATCAAAATACGCATAGACGCGGGGGTGGTCATCACTATCTACACGCAGCCAAGTAATGGATAGATCCTTGTTTACAAGATCGAAGAGGCGACGATAGCATACATCCTCTCCAATGAAAACACACACTCCAACTCTTAAGCTCCTTGTTCTTATTTATACCCTGGGTAGATAAGGTACGATATGTCAACCGGAGATATATGCGTTTCTGTCAGAAATAGTAAAGCCGGCTTTGCTCAAGCTCAGGTTCAGGATCTGAGCATGAAGGCCAGGGAGGGATTCTCGAACTTCTACGTTCCTGGTACCCTCCTGGGGTAAACTATTATTAAACCGTGCCGCCATGACATGGAGGGGGTAGGGGGGGGGTCTGGGCTTACCGGAACTCTCGCCAACCGGTCGAAACGCGACATTGACAGAGTCAACGTCACTTCACATCGGAGTCATGCGAGAGAGAGATACTTCCCCGGGCGCGCCGCGAATACGCACGATACTCGGCAGGTTGCGCGTATACTTATATATCAAAATCATATTAATGCTAACTTCTGCAAAAACAATAAAAGAGACGGTTAAAAAGCCACTTCTTACCGCGCACAACTATACTGTAGAACCAGCTGTCTCCCTCAGTATTTCCGATCCGATACGACTTAGGTCTGTCTTCAAGAAAAGAGCATACCTATTCCTTAATGGCCGGCAACGCGTCTGTAGGACGCCTTGTCTAGCTGATGTCTATGGGCGGCGGTAGTCACTACCCACGTGCTCGTTTGCCCTATATCTCATTAAAAAAAATAGGATATAACTATGCGAACACTTTTGATAACAAATGCGAATAGTTTGTCAATATTCATATCACAAAAAGGAAACTCCTAATCATATCTTTCACCTCAAACGTCTTAATGTATTAAAGAGTATTTATCTATAACGCTCTTACACAGACCGCCGTCGCCGGCTCGAGTGATGGAATGTTAATGGTCACTTAAGATTTAGACCTTAAACCTGTCAAAATCTATTATAAAAATATCTACGACACCCAAAATACAACCTTATCGAATAGAGGTTTTGATTTCAAATTTATTGATAAATTCTTTTAACGCTACCCCAAATTTTATGGGATTAAAGAATATTCAAATTTAAGTTTTTTAGTA
>JAFELO010000170.1:63876-161060 GCA_017140195.1 Eumaeus atala
GCGGGGGGAACCCCATCTGTGGAGGTGGAGTTGATCCCTTAGGGGACTGACTGACCGTCGAGGTGCCCTGATGATTGTTGTTTCAGGACACCTCACCAAGGGCGGCACTGAATGCACTCGCGGTGGTCTTTGTGGGTATTCGGCAGTACCAGGTGCCGCGAGTCCCACACACCACTGGACCCCACCCAGTTGTATTAGTTAGTCAAAAGAAAAAAACAAAAAAAAGGAAAGTGCGTCAGGAGTAATATAAATTGTCCTGAAACTACGTTTTTATGTAGACGTGCAGATGGAATCATCATCATATCTATGAGGTCGCTAAAGGGGGCTTCCAAACAAAATGCCGCATCTGCCGCACGTCTGAGGATTTCTGGGCCCAAAGAACAGATCTTTGTACTCCTCAGAATCGGCCACTACGCGCCAGACCCCGTCGTGGACGGAGAGGTGAGTTGGAATCCTTTCCAAAGGATTGGCCCAATCTTGCTCTAAAGAGAGGTTTCACAAGATAGTAGAGACGTTTTTGGGTGGGCCGCGGTTGGTTATTAAGAGTAACATTACAAATTATATGACCCTATGTATGTTATACCAGGGTATGTATACCATGGTATAACATACAACCGTAAATTTCCTTTACGAGCAGAACGGATAATAATCGCACAGGACTTTATCTTTACTGATGCTCAAGAGGATAAAATCTGTTTTAAAATAATCACTACACCTATCAAGAAATGATCTTAAGTTCTAAACATGTAAGTGTAGAAGACTCTTTAAACTCTGATACTTAAAATATATACCCAATCGTACAATGAGTAATTCAGTGTAATAAACCCTTTTAGGATTATAACAACATAATAAATGAAAAGTGTAAATAACATTTTCACCGTAGAAGCTACGTTCTAAACACTCTCGAGAATGTTTATGACACGAATAAAATTAGAAATGAGTAAGATAATTGTGTATTACTAGAAAGTAAGATTTCTTTATAATCTGCTGTGTATGGTCTGCTGCATTGCAGCTGCTGTGGGCCTGCCCGGCCGGGGAGATATCGCTCGCCCACATGATACCGCCTTAAAAATTATAGCTTTGCGGTCGCCTTTGTCGGTTTGAGATTAGCTGGTAGCCTATTAGAAGGGAAGGGGAAAGGAGGGCTACCGATGGGCATAGTACTTACTACACTCGTTTGTCCCCCAGAACAAAAAAGGCAGCAAAATTTCATTAAAATCGCCATAACAGTTTCAAAAATGAGCCCGGACAAAAATCGAGACACTAGGTTTTTATATATTAAGGTCTAAAGAAACCAGTAATAGCTTTACAATAAAATTTCGCGGGATATGCTCGAATAACTAGTCTTTACGCTAAATCATACAATATATATTGGGATTTTTTTGTTCAGAGAAACTATGACTATATACCTAGCTATGAACTTGTAGTACACTAGGTGATAGGTGGGTTCATACCAAAAGCTAACCCAAAATGATTTTAGATAGAACATGACTATTTTTTTTATTAAAACAGTGAGCTCTATCTGTTTCACATTTTATAAAATACACATAGTATTATTTAAATTATAACAATGGGCTATAAAGTTTTTTGACATTATATTGTTTTCTAAGTAACAAACTTTACTAAGTTGTGTTAGCTTACGAGCTTTATACGAAACTTAGTATGAGCGAAGTTTATAGAGTCTATAGAGAGGAGAGTAGGAGAAGGAAGCCAAATATGTCGATAAAAAATCGATTAATACAAGTAATAATATCTGTGGACGTATCACACCACGTAAGCCAAAGTCCTGTGTGTTACAGTTACTAGCCAACGGAAATGTATTTAAGATTTCTATTATAGAAATACATAAAAGACATACGTAAACATAACCTATGCGGAATACGAACCCGCGACCTTTGGCGTAACTCGCGGACTAACCGCCAAGTTAACAACTGGCTCAGTTGGTAACTTGGCGGTCGTCAAATCTATAATACTTCCAAAGATTACAGAACACAGAAGTGATAAATAAATTTAGAACAGTACTGGCGGTTTCTTAGTAAATAAAAAAACTGCTAAACAAGAAGTTACTACTGGTTCTGGTGTAAAACTAAATCGCTTCTGTTTGCTGACTAATCTCTGACACTAGCACTCTAATATAAAACAAATTTGTTTAACAAGGAAAGCTAAGAGAGCAGCAATATATCACTAAACATAACAGGCTCTGTAAAATGTAAGCTAAACAACTTTACACAACTTTGCACAATGTATAAATTAACACGAATAGGCTCATGATACTAATTATTGTTGTAAGCACCAGCTCAAGTCACAGATAACTAACGCACTTTAGTGCCAATAATAATAACTTAATTTTTCCTGCGACTTTATATTGAAGAGTTAAGTACCTTTCTCTGGTCATAACCGGTGTGTTATTCTTTATTGTGTATTTTAACGTTGCATTAGTTAGTTAGAGCATTGATTTACAAAAATACAAGACTTCGTATTAAACTGTCCTTGTAAATCATCCGTGTATACATAAACATATTTTACTGCAATATCAGCCTTGCACACATGTGCTTAAGTTGCTTTTACAAGTGTATAATTTGCCAGCTGCACATCTTTCGTGGACGGTTACTGAAGCTCATTGTATATCTTAGTATTTTTCTAAATCTATGACCTTGAGCCATAAATAGAATATGAAAATTGCACATAAAAACACAAACAACTATATCTACTTAAAATAATCGAAAACACAACCATAGTCGCAAACTTTCGCATTGTACTCAGTCTGGCCATAAATACCGTTACAATTAAAAATAAAAACAAGTCACATTTGAATTTGGAATGTCATTTTTATACGATTGATCGTTGTGTTTTCTCATTTTGGCGCCAACAGTACAATATTTTGCGATATTAAAATGGAGTGAAGTTATATAGAGAACAGAATCGTTGTGATTGGATTACACAAAGTAGGTAAGGAGCCAAATGCAATTTTTAGAACCCTCCATACACTTGGTATTAGTCAAATGTTTGTGTACCAGGCTGTTACTAGATACAATGAGGCTTTCTCTGTTTGTGGCAGAGAAAGATCTGGCCGTCCACGTGGTGTACGTAAAAAGGTGATCAGAGCAGTAAGGGAAATAATTCGAAGAAATCCTGCCCGAAAGCAAAAGATTTTTATATCGGTAAATGAAGACAACACCTAGAACCATGTCGCGTACTTTAAGAGGTGACTTAGGACTTGCAGTTTATAAGAGACGCGCTGGTCATGTCCTAACTGATTTAAATTAAAGATGAATAGGGTGATAAAATCGAAACAACTACTCAAGCGGTACGCAAAGGGAGTGCAACGTTTGCATTCTCCGACTTCAGTGATGATTTGGTGGGGTGTGAGCTATGAAGGAGTGACCGAGACTTATTTTTGTGAAAAAAGTGTATAAAAGTGTATTAAGATACCATTCCTGTGAATGTAGCTAAGCCCCTGGTAACACCATATTCACTAACTAAGTATTGTCCTAAAAACTCCACACAAACATGGTTAAAACGAACGTTCCGGACTTGATCAGATCTGAAGACTAGCTTCATCTAGTACGACTTTAATCCACTGGATTATGAATTAAGGTCAGTCTTGGAGAGTACAGCTTGCTCTAAACATTTAATGAAACATTTTATAATTTGGAGACCCTAAAACAATCCATACGATTGGCAGTGAAGAATTTCCCCGAGGTAAGGGTGCGTGCTTCTATTGATAACTGGCCTCAATGTTTAAAAGCAGCCGATGGAGACTACTTCGAATAAGCTTTTTATATTTTGAATTTTTTATATTTGCTTGTTAAACTAATAATACACTGTGAGACTAACAAATGTTACTTGCAACTAAAAAACAATTTCTGTGTTACTATATTTATGGCAAGACTAAGTATAATACTAGGAAGTACGCTATAAAAAAGATAATTAATGTTTGCTTGTTCGCCATCCATTCAGAAACCACATATCAGATTGTGATGAAACTTTGATAAGGTATTTGTAGACGCTTGGGTGTATTAGAACCCAATAAATCTACTTATTGACTATTAGCAGCGCCCTGTAGTTTCACACGCATAACATTCCTAAATTCCATATTATAAATTTCATCCCCCTTTTTCATCCCCTTAGGGGTTGAATTTATAAAAATCCTTCCACCGTGCTCACTTACGTCGTGAAAGGAACATATTGTGTACCAAATTTCATACTGTCATTCAGTGACGCAAGAGTTTTATATATACATACTAGCTAACGGCGAACGTTGTTTTGCTATTTCAAATTATTTCTAGGTATTATCATTTAGGGGTATTAAAATTAGTTAGTAGCAAGATTCTCAGAGCTACTGAATATGCAAATAAATTTGGTAAAAATCGGTAAAGCGGTTTTGGAGGAGTAAAGTTACTAACATTGTGACACGAGACATTTATATATAAGATATAGAGGAACCGTTTTGACGTGACATTGCTTTTTTTCTTTTCTTGGACATGAACTTATGCTATGGGAGCGACTCTTCACTTCCACCCCAAGACAGCTTCTTCGGATTGCTGTGAGTGCTCGTCGTGCAATCAGACCAGGCCTGACATTGTGCTGCTACCCGGGTGCATGTGCTTAACAATAAACACAACTACAACGACGTGGTGTTGAGAGTCTCCGCAAGCGACGTGTCTGTATGAACAAAGTAATGTGGAGGTATTAAAAGAAATATTTAAGTTTTTTTCTGCCCTGGTCACTACCGGTATGAAGATCTCTTACTGTTACAACAGGCCGTGGATTATGATAATGGACAGGCATTAACCTTTATTATCACATTTTCCTCCTATGGTATCCCTTTGTGATAATATTTGTGGTATCACAACTGAAATGACCAAAACGCCTGAATGCATCATGAGTCACGAGCCAATGATACAGGGTCATTTACCCAAGCGCAACCAATCCGTGTCGCAAGGCCACGTCACGATTACACGCCCCGAGCACAAATTAGATGCGGACGTTAAATAATGATGATGTGACCTTAATCATTTTATTCGCTTGTCCACTTTAATGACATAAGATTTTATGCAGATTTAACAAATAGAACTGTCGAGTTTATATGTTTTCTCTTATTTTTTTATTATTTTTTTTTTATAATACGGGAAACGAGCAGTCTTTTAAACGAGGAGCCTTCAAATTGTTATGATCTCCACAGCAATTAAAAGTATTGCCCTCATTCCCTCATCAGGGTACCCCCGCAAAAAACCCCATATAAAACCCTTTTTTTTTTGTCTGAGGTTTTGCCTAAACTAGAAGACACAAAAGTCTTCGCTAATCCGATGAACTGCTATTGCAAGTGCAATAGCGTCGCCAACAGTAGTAGTAGGTCCCTACGGAAAAAAATGCAAGTTTGTATGGATATGAATTATTTCCCTCCTGCCTTTCATTGACCATTAATTTTCTAATAGAACCACTATATTTTAGCACTCTATCTCGGGTACGACTTGTTTTACAATATTTTATTAGATCACCTCATTAATTTCTTGTTATGACTTGATGTTCTTCGTCTAGGCGAATATTACCCATTACAACAGAACTACTAATACGGATTTTATCAGTTTTTTGTGATAGCCAAGTGACTATTAGCAGCCCATTAAACAAATTACTTTGAATAAATATTCCTCCATTCAATCTCCCTCTTTTGACACTTTCTTTATTAAACCCCTAGACAAGCATGATGTAAAATTGGTTATCATATCAATTTCATCAAATGCTATGGGGAATGACAGTATCAGTAGAAATATGATTATTCCAATTCTTGACATCATCCTGCCAGTTACTACACATACTTTTAACTCTTCAATTAAGATAACGGAGGACGTTAGACTTGGAATGAACAATAAAAGGATTACAATTTTGGTTTTACTAAATTTTACTAATGCGTTTAATTCCGTAGACTTAGAAGTTATGGTAAGCTCATTAAGATCTAATAATATATCTCCGACATCTATAAATCGATTTCAGAGTAGATGATATTATTTCAGAATGGTGTGATATGCTCACAGGTTTACCCCAGGGTGGTGTACTCTCCCCTTCGCTCTTCGCTCTATTTATTAATTCTATAACTAACAATCTATCATCTCAGTATCACATGTATGCAGACGATCTCCAAATGTATACACAGTCTGCTCTAGATGAGCTCAACTCAGCTACATATAGCATTAATAACGACCTCATTTTCATCAATCAAAAACTCAGGCTATCATTATTGGTAACCCAGGTCTATTAAATAGAATCAAATTAGATATAATTCCTCCCACTGTGTTAGACAGTGTGTGTATAAAGTATAATGACAAAGTAAAAAATCTAGGAGTATTATTAGATAATAATATGTCTTGGTGTCAGCCTGATGCCTGTAGCCTGAGTGTATAACTCTGTATGTAGGAAAATATTCTGTGCATCTGCATCTTTGAGGCGCTTAAGAAAATTTTACCAATATCAACCAGGACTTGCACTTGTACAGACATTACTTCTGCCCATTCTTGATTATGCTGATATGAGTTAAATTAACTTGACAGAAGAGCAACAAGGCTTCAGCGCATTCAAAATTTTTGTGTTAGATTTATATTTGGTCTGCGCAAATTTATATTTGATCTATCCGGCATCGCAGGAATACTTATGTGCTATATTTGCTCATTACTTGTTTTTTTTTTCTTTTCTTGGACATGAACTTATGCTATGGGAGCGACTCTTCACTTCCACCCCAAGACAGCTTCTTCGGATTGCTGTGAGTGCTCGTCGTGCAATCAGACCAGGCCTGACATTGTGCTGCTAGCCGATATACTATACGATTCACGAACACCGTCATACCTGAAAGAGATGTTTTCCTTTACAGAAGGACCAAAAACCACATGCTTCATTAATAAATTGGATATGCCTACTTAAATAATAAAATATTACCATCATTAATTCAACGCCACGGCAATGGGACTCTGGAATGCTTTACCAAACGAAATAAGACAAGCCCGAAATTGAAATTAATACATTTAAAAGACTTTTCACGGAGCACTACTTGCAATTGTAAATTTCATTAACTTATCATTATTTTAGTCCGAAAATATCTCTCCAATCGCCAAATAGCAATAATGGGGTTTTATAAATTTTGTTTTTAATTTCCTTCCCGTCTTCTTCTTCCTTTTTAAATTTACCTTCATTTGTACATTGTATGATATGCATTACACTTTTTTCGTTTTGTACTGTTTTTAAGGCTTATTTATAGTTTCTGTTTATTTTGTTGTGCACCCCCCTTTTCCTCCATGCAATACTTCTAATATACAGATGGTTGCACGGAAGATATCTCTCTAACGTGATAAGGCCGCCAAATTGTACATGTTTTTATTTCATGTTTTTTTTGGTATGTGCAATAAAGTTTTAAGTAAGTAAGCAACAAATCGGGATTGTAACAACTGTGAAGTGACCTCCGACGGCATAAAGGCAGAACTTACAAAGGGTAACCTTTAGCACATATCACAACACCTTTTTAGGAGACAGGTCACCTAGCCTAAAAGATAGGAAATCCTGTATAAGATATCAACCTTTGTCTTTATTTCACGTTCACCTTTTTAGAGGTCGACACGATTATTTTATATGACTCCTTATATTTTATGTGCAGAAGAGAGTGAGCAAGATAAGGAAAGGAGTACGATTTGTGACTCACACGATAATGCTAAATTGCAGCCGGATGAGGCTGGTACGACAACAGGGGAAGGGGGACTTTTAAATAAGTGTTTTTATAGTTTAAGCCCCAAACGACGAACAGACAGAACCTTTTACGTATATCTACTTTCGCATAAAAATATGCAGATATATTTCCTTCCTCCCTTCATTCAATCATGACAGTTTAGTGACCACTTCATGAACGACATATACGGCCCAGCCGTCAGGTCGTGCCAGCCCAATTAAGCTGCTAGATCTATATATATAGTATGATAAACTGCCTCATGGTCCAGTGGTAAACATATTCAGCCACTGACGTGAAGTAATGGGCTCGAATCCTGGGACGGACCATACAAAAAGAAGATATTAGGATTTCACTAATTCTAATAACTGTCCGGAGTTAGGAAGTTGGCGGTGTTACACCCTCGTGCCTCGGAGAGCACGATAAGCCGTCGGTCCTGCGCCTGACTTCTCTCCGGTCGTTTTGGATTGCCGTCCCATCGGAATAGGAGAATGAAGGAACAGAGAGTGCACTTGTATCTGTGCAAACTCTTGAGCACTTTAATATGTCCCGCGCAGGTGGCTCTCTCTCTAAAGAGATGGCCGCTGTAGCCGAAATTCGGCTAGGACGACATTATGATACAGATTGAGCATTATGTTTTGTTAATTAAGAAATATTTCAAGAGCAACAATAAGAATAAAGGAAAACAAAATTGACCAGTGCTTTAGTAATTCCGATCTTCATAACAAGGCAAAATACTAAACTTTAAGTCGTAATAGTAATATAAAAACCAGCTTTACATAAATTGTTATTTGAGTATATAATTAAGTTAAGTAATTTGTAAGTCATTGAAAATAAATATGAATATTAATTAATGATATATATAAATGACCTATTTACCAAGCTAATAAACCTTCGAAGCCTTGTAAGCCTGGAAACCTTGTTGAGAAATATAATGAATAGGAAAATAGGTAACAGGTATTACGTCGTATCCATACTAATATTATAAATGCGAAAGTCCGTTTGTCTGTAACTCGCTGTAGCTTCTACGGCAGGATTTAAATGAAATTTTGTATGCATATCAATTGGTTAATTACCCGAGCTCAAAGGTCTTTTTTTTCAATAATCAACCTATGGGGTCGAGGATTGTATGAATATGAAATAGCCATGGAAAAGGGCTTTGCCTGGTATTTCTCTGCGAGATATGGTCCGAAAATCGGAAACCCGCAAGAGGACCAGGGCAACCGACGTAGCTCAGATAAATCCGCAAGCTGAAGTGATATTGGGCAGTCCACAATGCTTGTAGAACCGATAACTGTTGGAGAAGAAAGGTTTCGAGTGGTGGCCGTGCACCAGAAGGCGGAGTGTTGGACGGCCTCCTAAACGGCTGACCAAGGATTTGGTTAAGGTGGCGGAGAGCCGCTGGATGCAAATGGCTCTTGACCGTATCCTGTGGCACTCTGGGGGGGGAGGCCTATGTCTAGCAGTGGAAGTCCGGCTGATGATGATCATCATCATCATCATTATCAGCTCTTATCGGTCCACAGCTGGACATAGGCCTCTCTCATTGAGCGCCAAGACCTACTCATTTTAGGGTATAGGTTAGCCTTAAAAGGAAAAAAACGGTGCCTCTCTTTGTTGAACGTCTGTCTAAAATTTTGTCAGTCTGTACCGTACTTTTGTCTTTTGATTTAAATTAACGTTTTCTCGAAAACGCGTGGAACGATCAAGCTGAAATTTACGTGGAATATGAGTATTAACCTCAGGGTCTCCAACGTGTTAAGGCTCTGAAGAAATCGTACTTCTGCTTAGAAGCCAATGCAATCAAAAGATACAACTGTTTATGTGCACACACTCGTAAATACTGAACCGGTCCAAAATGGCGGGTTGTTTTCATTTGCACTTCGCGTCACGTTCGTAAGTGATGTCATACATTTGCGGTAAAAATGGAAAGAATAACATGTTAACAGAACAGATGAAAAAAATGTCATTTCTCAGTAACAAATAAACGATATTCGTTGATGAGTCAGTGTATAACAGAGGGCAGACAATAGGCACTTCATAGCGGCGGATGTTCGTCACGTTGATAAGGCTATCGCAGCTTTCGGAATTCCTTTAATTGCGATAAACGGAAAAGCTCTGTGGTCATCTGTACACTGGCACTATCAGCGAGAATTCGCTTGGAGTATTTGACAAAAAAAATATTACTCACAATTTAACCGAATACGGCGTAAATAAGGTGGGGTATATTCTAGCGCTGCAAAAAAAGTGTGTGGATATTTATTTATGTACGCGGGTTAGAAGTTATACTTCTTTAGCGTGGCATAAAAATCTTATTAAGTTTTACCTTTGACCTTGTTATACGTTTGTAGAAAGAAACGACTAACAATTAAAAATTTAAAGTTTTATTATAACGCATTATTACAATTTTTTTTTTAAACTAATCAGTAACTAATTTCAGGGTGTCGGTTTTTCGGGACAGTGTGCGCGCGAATCGTAAAAATTTACTCTCATAACTTTCCCTAACGCGCCGAAAGAAGAATAGCTTCAAAAACTACAGAACTAATTTTAATAAATAAACGACTAATTTAAACAATTGTAAGGGCATGATCGTTCGGGCATGTAGAAAGAATGACAGCTCAAAACAGATATTCAACGTGATTGTGGAAGATTGTAGGTACCGAGGAAGACAAAGACATAACATTCCATGACCAGATTGATCGGGCACTGTCCGAAGCTTCACACTAGTCAAAAGTGTCGTATCTGAATAAAGAGAGAGTGTGGCATTCCGTTCTCTGCCTAACTCATTAGGGAGTTGGCGTGAAGGTGAGCTCTTGCTGTTATTCTTGTAAGTGTTATAGGCTAAGTTTCCAGAGGAAAAAAATGTTGATGGGGGAGGGGGGCCAGGGTATGAAAAATATAACGCTTAAAAGCGACCGAGCGGTTTAAGTCATGTTCGTTCTGAAGAAGTAATCCCCAGCCGCGTGTTCCACCAGACGCAGTTTCCCTTTTCAGTTTATTTCGCGCGGTGAGGTTTTAGATTTCGTTTCTCTGCTCATTGAAACGCAATGCGTATTTTAGATACGGTTACGTGGAATAGTGGATATAATTCTCATCACCATCCTACACAGTTGTACCTTGGGCAAATTTTTGTTTCAGAGAGCACGAGGCATCTGTGACAAGCAACACCTGGATACCGAACTTCAACATGTCAAGCAAGTTCTGCGAGACAACAAGCTACGGGTTCCCCGTCTGCTCCACAGAAGCCGAGTGAAACCAGCCACTGTCGAGCGCTTACCTGCTATATTACCATACTTAAAAGGGGTGACTGATAAAATTGGCTATATTCTCAAGCGGGCTTCAACAAAAATTTATTTTAAGCCACCAAAGAAGATTAGTCAGTTCTTACCATCAGTGAAATGCCATATCCCTCTGCAAGGTGCAGGAGTGTACAAGCTTGATTGTGACTGTGGACTCTCCTATATAGGGCAAACTAAAAGATCTTTAGAAACTCGCGTTAAATAACATATAGCCGATATGAAACACCGACGTGTTACAAAATCTTCTGTCTGTGAGTATGCTGAAGTTGGCCCGAGCCATTATATTAGATTTGATAAATCGCAAATCCTCATTAGGGAACACCGATTCCTTCAAAGAATGATCCGTGAGGCTATTGAAATTTGAAAAAAACATCCAAATCTCAATAGAGAAGATGACTGGATGAAGAACCTCTGCTTGGGATCGAGTAGTGAACATAATCAAATCAAAAAGTAAACATAACACCTCAAGACAGCAAGATACAATAAGTACTGTTTGCGTTCATCGGAACAATTAAAATTATAATTCTTCGGGTCCTTTTAAAAACTTGGTACATCAGGATATGTCCTGATATACCATGATCACGGGTGGACTGAGATGATACATATATATGGTTGCTGTAAAACTTCTGAAACGTCGGGCTATATAAATAATTTAATAAACCACGATAGAATCCGTAAAAGTAATTTTATTGTAATACGTGGATACGGTTACGTGGAGCTATGTATGTAGTATGTACGGGTGCGTCTTCTGCGTGAAACCTACCCGATACGGACCATCCGTAAGGTCTTGCGAATCTACGTATATACGTAGCTCAGAAAGCCAGCCAGCTGAAGTGGTGCCTAACCTAAAATATTAGTAGATATATTTTCATTTTTTTACCCTTATTGTCGTAGCGACAAAACACGCTTCGATAATATTGACTATATAATAATATGTTTTAAAAAAGATTATCGCCTCTGTGGTGTAACGGTGCGGGTGTCGCGTGTTAATACCGTCAGCCGCGTGGGGTCCTGATTTCAATCCCCAGGTCGGGCAATTATTATAAATGTTTCTTAGATTATTTTGAGCATACATTACATTGTCTGGGATTGGAATGTGCCCGAAGTGGTCATAGCCTTGCCACCTACGACATCATAGGCCTCAGTACCTTGGCTAATCGTGGGTGTGCTAGTATGTCTATTGGACTTTCGAGTTGCGGATGTACTAGCACACCTCTGTCTACCTCTTCGGGGATAATAGGCGTAAAGATACTTAAAAAAAGAGTTCTTTACGCACGTTTAACTTGTAATATAACTTGACTTGGACTGGTGAAGGCGTGACGAGGACGTTGAAACTGGATCAAGGAAGCCAGTGAATATAGACAGAGAGAGAATTATGTTTTGTATATTACTGTCGGGCTAAGACAGAGATGCGAGAGTACACATTTTCCTTTTCTCTGTCTCCTATTGGCAGTTACGTTCCGTACAACTAAAGAAGTTTTATTATGATCTAGTGGTCTTAAGCACCTTGCCCCTTGGCTGACCCACTGCTCGTTTGATTCCCAATGTAAAGAGATATCTTCCGAGCTTATTACACAGATGATCACGTGGCCGAGGTCGGGGTATCGCAACAGGATGCCGTAATGCTGTTAACGACCTTTAACATTATGCGCACACATCTCCGTTGCCTACAAGTGTTAATGTATACAAATTAGCCGTCGATGGTCCGACGAAGCTTTTAAATAATTATTGTGAATGCTAAAATAATGTGTTCAATTTGATATTATAATGATAGTGCTTATTACTGTTTTTTTTGGCCCATTAAAGGGGAGTGGGTGGATGGTTCAAACCTCGTCGTGGCGATGGGGCTTAGTAGCCTGGGGTGAACCCAGGCGAAGCTAATTGAACCGAGGGGTAGGTACTTCGTACCTCTCTTATAAGAAGAGGGGGCTTATTGATCAGGAGGAGGAATCGCTGTCGGTACCCCTCTTATAAGAGGAGGACTTAAGAGCAGAAGGGCAAGGGGCGAGGATGGGAACCTCACCCCATTGCACTATCGGTGGGGCTGTCCTGTAGTGCGATCCCCATCTGTGGAGGTGGACTTGGTCCCTTAGCGGGCTGACTAGCCGTTGAGGTGCCCTGATGACTCGTTGTTCCGGGGCACCTCACCAAGGGCGGCACTGATGGCACTCGCGGTGGTTTTTGTGGGTATTCGGCACTATCATGTGGCGCGAGTCCCACACACCACTGGACCCCACCCAGGGCCGGTGAAGGCACGTAAATATGTTTCACCACGTCAACAACAAAAAAAGTAGCAACACACTGGCATAGTCACTATGCGATCATGCTGTACCCTGTTACGGCTGTCAACAATTGTAACAGGGTACAGAATGATCGTTTGACCCACTATACTATAAAAATATATTTATGGTAGATTTGTAAGCGGTAAACACGCTTTTGGTTTACTAGCAGTCCGTCACGTTTAAACATTACACTTTACGATGACGGCAATTAGTTTGGACTATTCCCACCATCGTTCAAGCCGCAAGTCATCACGGTATACCCAGACATCGTTTGCGCTGCCGATTAAACAGAAGCTGCGGCTCTTTGTATATATACCTCTTAAAGTAGGGCTCTCTACTTCTTATAAGAGGTTTATGTACAGAAGATTTCACGCATGGTACTAAGGGCGAGGATGATTATTTAATTTGCCCCGTGTTTAATTTTTTGTGTAATCGGATTCTCCATCCCGTGGCGTTGTTATGTGACTAAACGTCTATGGAAGTGGCGCCGGTCCCTGAGAGGACATTCAGACCGCTGAGATCCCCAATCAAATAGCACCTTGCCAGAGGCCGCGAAGACGGCATACGGTGGTTTTGCTTTGCATTATCCTCTGCCGCGAACCCCTTACTACACGAGACCACGTCACCGAAAATAAATATTTCCCAGCCACGATAGACTGTTACTTCAACTAATTCATCATCATCATTATCATTATTATCAGCCCATATGGGTTCACTGCTGGACACAGGCCTGTTTCTTTGAACGCCAAGACGACTGATTTCTTGCTACTCGCATCCACCCCGGCCCGGCCATTGCACGGAGATCATCTTCCCACCTGGTGAACGGTCGACCAAACACTTCATTTTCCTAAACGCGGCCTCCACTTCAGAACCACACTGGCCCATCTGCCATCTGTTCTTCTGGGTGTGTGAGACCAGCCCATTGCCACTTCAGCGAGCTTATTCGTCGCGTAATATCGGATACTTTAGTTCTCTGCCTTATGACTTCATTACATTAATTAAATGCTAATTTGCACATTGTTAATATTGCCCTTTTTGTCGCAGGAAGAATGCATAAATGCATCCAAATGGCACACTGTTTGTACTGCTTTTGCTGCCTCACAAATAGGCTATAAGTAATGTAAAATTGAAACCACATATGCATTAAAGGAAAAAGAATAAAGAGAAATCACTTTTATCGGTGTGAATTGTGTGTAACGTTTTCAATTAAACTTAAGCCCATACTTAACGTTTCAATCATGACAAGGGGAAAAAATGTGGGAATGTCATTTATACAGCTTTACATTAAATGCCGTTACGAAACAAGAAATCTGCTCCAATTGTCCGAGTTGCGATTTTTTGGGTTATCCACATTTATATGCGCTTATGTTTTGTTATAAAGATTTTTACGCTTAATTTTAATGCTCTCTTTAGTGTTGGTCTTTAGTAAGCTTGCCATTTATCTTTTTTACAGTTTAATAGGACAAACACAGCAAGAACCTTAAGCCTAGTAAGGGGTACTTCCCCGTTCGTGCGGGCCCAATTCGGCTGCAAGGTATCATGGCACTTCTGCACATGGTCTCTAGCATCCACTCACATCTCTTTCTCATGTTCAACATTATCAACAGGCTTTTGTCCGTACACTGCAGTACACAAAGTTAATGAAGACCAAACTTAATCACTCAGGAGACCTGTAGAACCTAGTGTAATCTGCATCCCATTCCCATGTTACTACTGAAACTTTGTTTTACAAAAAATTACTCAAACGTTCGGCCTAAAAGTTCTACACCTAACCTCACACAACAAATAACAAATATGGCAAGTAACACATAGACTTAGACTTTCCTAAAAAATTTTCAAAGCGGATTATCGACCGCCATTTTTTGTCATTCAAAAACGACCCATAAAATAGTTCCTAAACAATGAAGACACTAAAACTCGAATGTAATCTGATTAGTGTTTTCAACAATGGCTGCTATCGAACGCTTCCAGTGAGACCACCCGAGGAGAGGACGTTAAAGTTTTTATGTGTCTACAATTTGTTTTGAGGGTGATACGGAAAGCATTTGCATTTTTATAAAAACTTTCATAATGTTGCATCATTCTAACATTGCACTTCTTTTGCAAATGACTTTTCACGAGATCGATACGATGTCGTATGATGGGCTATTTTCTTTTTCTTAAAATTATAGTCACTAGGGATCCGACCCGGCTTCATCCGTTAATACTAGTAGCCGAATCCGTTACCTTAATAAATTATACAGCAAAACCTTCATTGGGTTTCGTTTTATCCGTTGATGATAATCGCATGAAAGTCACTTCAATATATTTTGGGAAAATTGCATATAGACGGACAGTTATTAGGAACTTATATATAAGAAGACGCAGGAAAATGTATATAATATATACAATTATTTCCGCGTGATTAATACTTTTCTTTTTATTTTCATTTGTTATATGGATTAATCGAAATTACGGCCATTCATCATTAGCAGCCCTTATCGGTCCACTTCTGGACATAGGCATTTTTTTTTGTTGACGCGAAGAAACGCACTTACGCGCCTTCACCGGCCCTGGGTAGGGTCCAGTGGTGTGTGGGACTCGCGGCATATGATAGTGCCGAATACCCACAAAACCACCGCGATTGCCATCAGTGCCGCCCTTGGTAAGGTGCCCCGGAACAACAGGTCATCAGGGCACGGCTAGTCAGCCCACTAAGGGACCAACTCCACCTCTACAGATGGGATTGCCCCGCACTACAGGACAACCCCATCGACTTAAGGACAGTGCAATGGGGTGAGGTTCCCATCCTCGCCCCTTGCCTCGTGCAAAAAAGCGCCTCTTCCTGCTGCTCTCAGGTCTCCTCTTCTTATGAGACGGGTACTGAGAGCGATTCCTCCTCCTAATCTTTAAGCTGCCTATGGGAGGGGTGCAAAGATCCCCCTCGGTTCAATTGGCTTCGCCTAGGTTCACCCCAGGCTACTAAGCCCCACCACCACAATAAGGCTTGTACCATGGTGGGGCTGGACATAGGCCTATCTCAATGAACACCGAGCCGACCGATCTCCTGCTAATAGCATCCATCCCGGATCGGCTACTGCAGGGAAATCGTCTTCCCACCTGATGAACGGTCGATCAACACTTCGTTTTCCTAAACGCGGCCTCCACTCCAGAACCTCACTGACCCATCTGCCATCTGTCGTCTGAGTATGTGACCAGCCCATTGCCACTTCAGCAAACTTTTTCATGGACCACAGAGGCAAGGCACAGCGGCTGATTGCACTCATGTGTCAATTGTACAACTTGCCTTATGCTGAAAATGTGGTCCATGGTGCTAAATCCTCTGTGAAAACCAGCCTGCTCCGGTGGCTGGAATTCGTCGAGCTTTGTGGTGAGAAGATTCGTCAAGACTATTGAGAACAACTTGTAAATATGGCCAAGAATTGAAAAATCTGTAATTTTGGAGAATGGTATGTCACCCTTCTCTAAAAACAAAACAACGTCACTTCCAAGTCATGCCTTAAAAGGTACGCCCCGCTGAAGGACAAAGTTAAAAATCTTTTTGAGCTCTCGTAATGCAGGTTCGCCTCCTTCTCTAAGAAGCTCGTCTACAATTCCGTCCGTGTGGCAGAATTGGAGACTTCACTTGCTGACACTCTGGGCTGCGTGTGCCGTAGAAAGGGAGTTGTACTGCTTCCTTCCAGAAGTTACAACGCGTCTGGCATATCAATAAGTTGAACCTGATTTCGTTATTTCGCAGGGCACGGGAGCTTTAGGGGTCGCCTCTGCACATGATGGCGTTATGTGACCTGCCATTATGTACTGTGGAAATGTGACTTATACAAAAACGAGCGGAACATCATGTTGGACGGCATCGAACGGAAGACAGTGGGCCCCGTCTATATATGGCACATCAAGGTTAGGTAACGGTGTAGCTGCATCGAAATAATCAGAACTGACGAGGCCAATGACAACTTCTATCTTTGTGGTGTCAGGTCCCAGAAAGGGGAGAGTGAAATAACTAGAGAGCATTTAATACTGTGTAGAGAGTCAAGATTTGCATGTTGGGGAACAAAGACGGTGAGCATACCCCCGTGCATCTCCCCAGATTCGCTTCGTCTACCGAGAGGAAGGTAGGAGCATGGTTGGAGGTGAGTAAGTGTAATTCCGTCCTTCTCCGGAGCCTTTCCCCCTTTAAGCTGCTCCAGAGCCATACCACTCTCACTCAAGCTAACGTCCGGCAGATCGCCTGACCAATACCGTGTTAGGCTTGCACGCGGAACGTTGTTTAAGATATCGGGATGAAGAGCGTGCGACGCGAACTTGCTATAGAAAGCTTCGATCTCAGATAAGATCCCAGACTTAAAAGAAACGGTAACCCAAGCTCCTCCACAAAAACCTCCAAGCCACAGTTCTGTTCAATCGCTTCGGTATACCCGTTGTGTATTTGAGCTACGAAGGTCTCAGCGTATTACCTTGCGGATTCGCTTTGAAAGAAGCGTAGCATCGGCAGACGTGATTTCTTCGTGTACTCTGCGTTCCATCATAAGTCCAAGCGTCTCATCTGAGAGTTTAACTTTCCTGCTCATATGCTTCCTCCTACAATACTCTTCACCCACGTCCCTCATGCAACCAATCACGCCTGAAGTAGCCCCGTCAATTTCCATTGTAGTTTCCGACATATCTAGGGCAACGAACCGGTTTCTTAATTCCAGTTGGAATTTTTCGGAACCTATGGTAGATTCATCGGTAGTTAGGTCGGAGTGTCGACTGTACCAATGGGACACTCTCGCTTCGAAAGCCTATATTCAGAGGGCCTCTTACCATTCGGTGATCACGTCCGGCTTTAAACCTGTTGATCATGGAGACATCCCTAAATATATGCTTTCGATCCAACATAATAAAATTAATCTCGTTTCTTGTCACAGTTTCGTGGCTCTGCCATGTCTACTTCCCATGGGCTTCCTCTTAAGATGGAGTTCATTAAGAGCGCCTACTTCTCGAAGAGGTTTACCAGCATTTGGTCGCTATAATTTCAACTTCAGACTTCACGTGGTCCCAGCCTCCATGCGACAACATTTTATACTCGCACCTTGGCATTCAAGTCCCCAATAATAACATTGAAGTGGGTCTTACAGGTGCTATGTATGGCTTTTGAGACTTTCTCACAAGTTATCTCCACGTAGTCATCGGAATGTGTCGATGTTGGTGCGTATATTTGTGTCACTCTGGGGCTATACTTCTTAGTGAGTTTAAGTATAAGATACGCCACCCTACCCGACACACAAGAGATTTCGACAATGTTGTATGCTGCATACGAGGGACTTATTCACAAGGAATCCCACGCTGTCTTGCGATGGAGTGACGCCTTCCCTGAGGTAGAATAGGTGACCCGATGCCAGAGTTACGGTGTCCTCACCTTGTCTTCGGATTTCACACAGTCCTAGAACGTACCATTGGATTTGTCCCAGTTCCACCTCCAGCTCAACCAAGTGGTTACGTAGTCTGAGTGTTCGCCCGTTATACGTAGCCAGGTCAAATCTATAGTAGCGATACGTAGCCCGGAGATTCTTAGCACCCCTTGTTCCGCCGTTACCGTGGCCGCTACCGTCGCCAGGAGTAGTAGAACTACCGGGAACTGGGGGCCGAATTCTAATGCTGTCGACCATTGGAGGTAAATGCTCATAATTGCCACGCTGAGCAGGCGGATTGGCAATCGCAGATAAGGTTTTGGACCGGCGCCACTGCTGCCTGTCGCCCATCCGTTTGATGGTAACGCCATCCCTCGGCATGATCGTTGTCCGGTGCTCTCGTTTATTTTTCTGTCACTGAAACAGACGGGACACCAAACATCTAGCTCGCTGAAGCCTCTTTGTTGTTAAGAGACTAGAGCCTCTTACGTCACCCTCGGCTTGGATTGAGGGAGAGGGTATTCTTAGGCTGCCCTCACACAGCCTTCCCCCTACCCCCCCCCTACCTGTTAACGTAAAAAAATCAAGATGTTACTTCTTATTATTTCGTAACCAAAACTATTCATATAATTTCGAAGTTTTTTCACATCACCTTGTATTGCAACATCACACTTAACTATTGCCTATTACAACTATAATCTGTCTGTCTTGACTCCAGAACAGAAATTTAATTACATTATTAGTCTATTACATAAATGTATCGTGCGTTTATATAATAAGGATAATTATAAGTGATAAAAAGATTTAGCGTGTTCGTTTTTTTTTTCGGGAAACATTTTATGTTCAAATTAGGACGGACCAAAAATACGATACACGCAATATTTTGGACGCCTTTGGAATTGTCGCTAAGCAGCTTCATCGATTTGAAGTTCTATAGTTAATGAATTAAAAATAAATAAACATTTATTAAAAAGAACAATAACTGAAATCAATAAAGTTTACTGTATTAATAACAAAGCATCCGACTGCTTAAAATATATTTGAATATACACGTTGTATCGTGCGTTGCTTAGACGTGTCTAACGATACCTCATAAGTTAAAAACCTACCTACATACGATCGAAAAAATCTATCCCTCTTCTGACGCATTTGGGTAATAAATTGCATCCGCCATATTGAATTTAGAATAACGTTATAATCTTTACAGCACAAATTTATAACTTAAGTTATATTTTACACAATGTTCAAACTAGACAAACTGCAGCTCATTCAAACAGACATAAAAGAAATGTCTAACCTCTCACAACTTGTGATAATTCTTATTAAAACAAAATACTACAGGGTGTATAAAGGCCTAGCCCGTATTGGATCGACTTAAAACAATACATCAATAAAAGCAGCTTGTGGAAGAGCTTCATTTGTTTCGGCATTAATTACGAGGACCAGGGAAGAAGTGGATCAACAGATTTGGAATGCCACTGAATTATTCATTTTACAAATATCAGTTCTATAATGTAAATTATTTTCACTAACAAATTATAATTCGTAATAAAATAATCGCTAATAAATTATAATTAGTTATAAAAATATCTCTAATAAATAATAACTTGTAAAAAAATGTCAGTAATAAATTATCATTTATATTATTATGACAATCAACAGCCTAAAGTCACTAACGCAGGTTGCTACGTGACTATTGCTCAGCTAACCTACATATTTTGTTAGAGATAATGCCATGGTGCATTGCTGTATACACCTTCTGTCACTGGGCTGTAACCTTTAACACTTTTTTTTTGACTTTCCGGTGTTGGTGGAAGTGTCCAGTGCAGCTTCATCGAATATTAGAAGACATTGCGGACACCCTCTACTCCCCCCCCCCTATTAGTAGTAATCAGGGACCTCCAAGGGGGGAGGCCCACACGGCAGCTAAAGTTGGCCTTGCATTGTCGTGGGGGCTGGAAGAGCTTGTTGAGCTATCTGTCTGGGTCATGTCTGGGTGGAACCGGGAGAGCAATACTAAATGACATATAGATAATCATACGTATATTTATGGGCGTTGGTAGTCAACTCCCACTCGTTTCCTTAAAGATCAAAATATGTGGTAGGTTCATAGTGTATGCATGTAGCGCTACCTTTTGGCGTTCGTTGAAAGATGTTCATCACACACAGAAAGGGTTGCTGTCAAGATGATGATGGAGGTATGAGGATGAGCAGATACATAGCCCGCCTTCTCCCCCATTCCTCAGTAGACTATGTAGTTTCTAGACTCCTACGAGCCGCGTGACACGCAGCAGCTGGTGTTATGATGGCTACGCTTAAAGCCTTAACTGCCTTTGAAACGATTAATGAAATCCCGTCCTAAGCCTGTTTGAGGTCGGCGATCGCGGAAGCTAAGTGCGCTTAATTGATGCTCCTTATAGTCTACAAGCAAATCGCTAAGTCTAAGTTAAAGCCTTAGTGTCTGCAATTATGGTGTCATCTAAAGGAATACAATAACGGAAACACATTATCAACTGCATAAAGCGACCATTGAACACGTAGTACAAGAGCTCGTGAACAATTAATAATCATTTGAGACTTTCGCGGTTTTTACACACTCTGTAGCCACTTCACGGGTTTCAGCACGATAAATAATTGCTATTATATAATTTGCCGTCGGCGTTACCAGGCCGAAACGTCAAGCAATGATATTTAGTAGTTGAGCAATCATTTAACGTGTTAAAGAGTGAACAATTCGGCTTTTAAACTGGTGAAATAATAATCATATAAAATTGAATGAGAAAACTGAGATAACGACAGCTTTTGCACGAAGGTCTGTCAGTAATCATCATTATCATTATCAGCCCTTGCCAGTCCGCTGCTGGACATAAGCATCTTTCATTGAACGCCAAGACGGCCGAGCACCTGCTACTCGCATCCATCCCGGACCAGCTACTGCACGGAGATCGCCTACCTACCTGGTGAACGGTCAACCAACACTTCGTTTTCCTAAATGCGACCTCCACTAGAGAAACTTAGTAGCCCATCTGCCGTCTGATATTCTGAGCATGTGACCAGCCCATTGCCTCTTCAATGAGCTTAGTCTTCGAGTGATATCGGAAACTTTAGTTCTCTACCTTATGACTTCGTTACGAATTCTATCGGACAAAGAAAGACCCACCGTTGGACAGCTTGCAGGAAATTTTGCACAGCCTAAATAAATTCTCCCGACGTATTAGTCTTAGGATGAACTTGAACAAGACGAAAGTCATGTTCAATGAACACGTTGTCCCCAGGCCGGTCAACGACGATGGTGCAAGTTTTGAAGTCGTAGACGCAAATGTCTACCTCGGACAACTGTTGCGATTAGACGGACATGACTTCGAAAAGGAAGCTGATAGACGGACTCACTTGGGTTGGGCTGCATTTCGGAAGCTTCGTCACATTCTCACGACGCCTATACTGCAGAGCCTACAGACAAGTCTTCAATCAATGCGTTCTCCACGTGCATTGACCCACAGGGCCGAAACATGGCCTCCTAATTTAGGACTGGTCCGTAAGTTTGCAGTAGCTCAGGGGGCTATTGAACGTGCTATGTTTAGTGTTTCTTTGTCTGTCAGTCGTAAATAGAAATAAAGTTGATCAACCATTAAACTACAAAAAATATGGCTGTAAATATAACAGTTTGTTAGCAGGTGACAACGTCCATAAGAGTCCGCAAATCAGAGGTGAGTAGATACATATCCCGCCTTCTCCCCTATTCTCAGTGGACTATGACATATGTAAACCGTCAATTTTTTTATCTATAATCATTATTACATTGTACGCAAATTTTCACAAGTAAATTATAAAAGAAATGAAAATCTACAGTTTGAGCAAGAATTTAATCATTTATCCGGCACATCAAAAATCAAGAAGAGTTATCCAAAGTCTCCAAGATCCATTAAAACAGATCCATCAGAATGGATTTTCATACGGTTTTCAACCATGGACAGAGCTATTCCCGAGGTAGGCCTAAGTTGTATATCGTATAAGTGGATCGCTTGTTAAAAATAATAGTATCATAATCATTTATATATATATATATATAGTTAAAAATAATAGATCACAATCTGTGGACCTATCACAGCAATTTAGTCTACCTGTACCGAAACGATTTAGAGGTTCGGACTTCTAACACAAATCGATTTGTGTTACAGGTGTGAAATTCTTTTTTAAGCTTAATACATTATATTCACCGACTCCTAGCCTACAAGCTCGACCACGTCCTAAAGCCTGCTCGTAGGTAAGACTATGACAAGTAATCTAAGCAGGGAGCCGCGGGCGCCATTGTATTGCACGATGAAATATGGAGACAAGATAAAATACTAGAGAAATCGAAAACTCGCATATGATTTATTAACGTAAATCGGCGTAAATCTGCAGTGTATTGAATAACAATCAATAGTGGAATAAACAAACAGCTTGCGATAGTTCATGTTTATGGGTATTTTCTGTTTCTTTGTGTTGTGTTGGTAACATCACCTATTAGGTACTTTTTTTGCGGCATCACCTGGGTACTATCTGTTTCTTCGTGTTGTTATCAAACAAACATATTGTATGTCATGTCTCTAATGTAGAATATTTGACAGATAAAATATATGAATACACCATTGGCAGTGCTGCTTAACGTGGAAAGAGTAAATAATCATAACATTGGAATTAAGAGGAATTCGTGGATCAGATATATCTAAATAGTTTCCTCTCATTAAATTATTACCGATACAAGACCAGACATACGCTCCATACAATTTTCGACGTTTGGTTTCTTTTGGATATTCCGAAAAGAAAGGGATAAACACAGCTACATTAAAATAGAATATAAACGATTTGCATTATTAATTTATGCAAAAGAAAATTAGGCAATGAAACGGTCATACAGCACTCTCTAATTGCTTGCAACATTAGTCGTGCAAAAAAAATCCGATAAGTACTTGGGTGACTTCATACCAATAAGCCTATTATTAATCGATTAATTATTGATATTAGTATAATAACTTGTAGGCGCAACTGGTGGCTGTGTAGTTTCGGTTTAACGGTAGATAATTGATTTGTAAAGTTTAAGACGGCACATTCGAACACACGCGATATCTGATCGATCAGTGTATAACCAGGGTAAGCACTCCAACGGTTCAGTTTTATTGGTCGAGAAAATTGGCGAGCCGTAGGCCTTGTGTCAATAAGAGGTGAACGATACGGCACATGCTTATTGGCAGGTAAAGTTCTTCTCTAACGGACTGCGTTAGAAGGTGGTTATATTTTTCGAACGCATGTATGTTTACATCTATGTCATAGGTAATTCGTATATCGTTAGATTCGTGTTAATATACTACTTGTCAGGTTGAAATCACTTTTAATCAGAGGTAGTGTCGTGCTGCACTGCAGCCGAATCGGGCCAGCAGGACGGGGGAGGTATGTATATCACATGATACCACCGTAAAATGACAGCTATAATGTCGCATTCCGTTTGGTTTGTGTGTAGTCAGTTGCCCATGGAGGGGGGTAGAGGAGAGGTGGTCAAGGTATCACCATAATATGAGAATGTCTCTAGGCTTCGGTATCATAGAAGCGGGAGGTACCTCCCAGATCGCGCATACCCGATTTGCCTGCGATGGCACTGCCACTTACAAAGTCATACAATATAAAAAAAATTGTTCTAGCTATCTAAAGAAACGTTTTTTTTTTGTGACGAAGGGGAATGCATTTACGCATGATACTTGGGAGCCCGGATAGACCCCCAGACCTATGTTAGACTCGGCTATTGGGTAGCAATATCAAGTAAACCCCTACGGGAGCCTTCAGCCGCTATTCGTGGAAGGTCCCGGATCTGCAGGCAACAGGACCCCTCCAGCGACAGGCTGACCTCAGCGAAAAGGCCAGACTTCACCTCCTCGGGGACTGTCCGACTACGCTATGATAGTCTCCACGACGCCGTGTCTTTGGAAGTGGACCGGGTTCCCATCCCGGCCTGACACGGAACACAGGGGCACTACTGAAGGCGCTGCAGATAGCGCCTCCTTCGTACCTCCATTCGTCGTCGGCTGAGGGAGGCCGCGTCGGCAGGCTGATCTCTCACCGGACCGGGAAGGACCGGGCGCAGGGCAGCCTTTATCTCTCTACCGTACGGCTGCCGTGCCAGGTCCTCCCCCCACCTCTGCATTAACGCCACATGCCCTAACAGGCGAACCCGCAGGATCTCGTCATGCGTGGGGTTCAGGCCGAGAGCTCTCAAATCCAATACATAGGAGCAGCTCTCAGCAAGAACCTCCGCCGCGGGTTCCCACGGGGGGTGGCCGACTTGGGCTGTCGCTGCAGCCCACGATACCATAAGGTACCCCCGGATCAACTTCACTGCGGCGATCTTCTGCACAGAGCGCAGATGGGCCTTATTTTTCGCAGTGAGACGATTCGCCCAAACCGGAGCACCGTTCGTCGCCATAATCCGACAGACACCGGAGTTCAGCTGCCTGCAGGCGGCACTGGGTTCTCCGAGGTTTGGAAGGAGTCTACCGCCGTCACGACTTTCGGTCCCAGCATAGCGAAGTGTGGGCCGATGGTCCGCCCTCCGTCAAGGACGAGCCCCAGTTATTTGATATGGGGACCCAACCTGACCCTCTCCTCCCCAATCTGCAGAGCGGCCCCCGGTGGTGGTCCCTTGCGGCCGGTACCGCGGAAGAGAAGGACTTCGGTCTTGTCTAGTCTGACCCGAAGCCTCTATGCGGCTGATCACGAGGTCATGGCCTACTTCGGCCAGCCGCGCCGCCTCCTTGTAATCTCGTCCCCGGCCATAGACGAGGGTGTCATCCGCGTAACAGATGACACCCATCCCGGGGAGGAGATGGCCTCGCATGACCCAGTCGTAGCCGACGTCACACAGGATTGGTCCAAGTACAGAACCCTGCTGACGCCGCGCCCGACTTGCCAGCACTCCACGGACCCCGACCGGTTCTCGAGAGCCACTCTGCGATCGGAGAGATACGCCTCCAACAGCCTCACGAGATAGGGAGGCACCTTGAAGAATTTCAGTGCCTCTCGTATCACGTTGTGCGGGAGACTATTGATTCGCGATGTAAAACGACACCGCGACCACCACCTTCTATTTAAAGAAACCTACATCAACACATCGAAACAATTTCAGATAGATTAGCTATTTTCTTTTTTTAATTGACTACTTTCTATATAATAATAGGTAAAGACGCGTGTGTCTATGTATGGTCTGCTTCGGCATTTTATCGAAGACTAGTTTTCAATGGACGGTAATAACTTTGTATCGAATATTCTCTGTGAACACACAGAAAAAAAAACCGATGAGAGAAACCGATCACTTTTTTTTCAGGCGGACTTCTACACTATACAAGAGCAGATGAGCGTTCGAGTTAATATTTTTGGGCGTAGATAGTCAACAATAGACCATCCACGCACAAAAAATCAACATATTATTACGTAGATGCGTTGCTCCTTCCTTCCAATATAACCATTATTATAAACGAGAATGAACGAAAACTACTTTGAAGTAAATATATTTTTTTTTGTAATGATTCATTTTTTTTTATCCATATCAATTACTAACAGGGGAACGCGGTTTACCAAGTCTCTACCCTGACTATATCCCAAAGGATATTTTATGTTTCGCATTATAATCTAGACCAGTGACACACTTCATCCAAATTCGTTTTGCAATTTTCGCATGAAAGTATAAAAACATTCCAACCCTAATATTTCTTCACCATCATCATTATCAGCCCTTATCGGTCAACTGCTGGACGTAGGCCTCTTTCAATGAACGCCAAGACGACCGAGCTCCTGCTACTCGCATCCATCCCGGAGCGGCTACTGCACGGAGGTCGTCTTCCCACATGGTGAACGGTCGACCAACACTTCTTTTTTCTAAAACCTCCTCCACTCCAGAACCTTACTGGCCCATCTGCCATCTGTTCTTCTAAATGTGTGACCAGCCCATTGCCACTTTAGCGAGCTGATTCGTCTCGTGATATCGGATACCTTTGTTTTCTGGCCCATGACTTATTTTCAAATATACGATACATTCTGTAGGTCAGAGAAACACCCAACATAGCACGTTCAATAGCTCGTTGATGTATCACAAACTTGCGGACCTGTCCTACAGAAGCCATGTTTCGGCCCCGTATCACGGGGAAAACGCATTGGCGGAAGACTTTCGTCTTCAAGCGCTGCGGTATTGGTGACGTGAGAATGTGTTGAAGCTCCCGGAATGCTGCCCAACCCAATTGAATCCTTCTATCGGATTCCTTCTCGAAGTTATGTCTACCCACAACAACAACAACAACAACTTCGTGAATAGCACCATCGACGTTGACCGGCCTAGGGAGAATATGTGCCTTGTCTTGTCCAAGTTCATCCTAAGGCCCACACGTCGGGAAGATTCATTTAGGGCGTGCGACATGTCCTGCAAGCTCTCCAAGGATTCGGCCAGCACGACGTTATCGTCGAGGAAACAAGGATGTGAAAGGTACTCGCCGTTAACATTTATGTCGCATTGTGCCCAGTTTAGAGTCTTAAGGACGTCTTCCAAAGCATTATTGAACAGTTTCGAGGAAATGACATCCCCCTGTCGCACTTCTCCATGCAATTGGATTGACTACAGAAAGCTTCGACCTCAGATAAAATCTCAGGCTTAGAAGAAACGGTGATCACAGAATCAGTCCTAACCTTTGTCAGATGACTTCTTCCAAGTTTCTGCACAAAAATCTTCGACCATCTATTCTGCTCAATCGCTTCGGTAATCCGTTGCGTATTTGAGCAGCGAAGGCCTCGGCGTATTAGCCAAGTCCAAGCGTCTCATCTGAGAGCTTAGCTTTCCTGTTCGTATACTTACTCCTACAATATCCTTCACCCACGTCCCGCATGCAACCGATCACGCCACTCGTGGCCTCGTCAATTGCCATTGTAATTTCCAACGTATCTAGGACATTGAACCGGTTTTAAAATTCCAGTTGGAATTTTTCGGAAGCTACTGACTAACCATAGTCGGAAGCTAGGTCGGAGTGTCGACTGTACTAATCGGACACGCTCGCGTCGAAAGCCTATATTCAGGCTGATTCTAGTCTCAGGCCGACGGTACGTCAGCGCTGATGGCCGAGATATATGAACTTTTAGGAAGCGTTTTTTGATGACGCGTAGCTATCAGCGCGCACAGTCGTCAGCGCTGATAGCTACGCGTCCGTACGCGTCGCCCCCGCGTAGCTGTCGGCGCTGACGATCGCACGAGCGCCTCTGCGTTCAGTGAGCGTTTTAGTGTCAAGCGGAGCGGACGTCGTCAGCGCGTACAGTCATGGCGAATCGAGAATTGTTATGTTTAATTACTAATAATATGTCATTTAAGTTATTTTTTTTTTGTCTTACCTATAATATGAAACATAACGATAAGAAATACCTATGTTATTTCTTACCTATACTTTGCCATGATTACACATAATTATAAAACGAGTAAATATGTTTTATCTTACCTTAAAGTCACCATTAGTCGTTCAATCGGTGGCATAGGCATGATTCGTAAGCTGCAATGGACCAGTTCATCCTGTATCTTTGCCAGAAGTTCTTCAAAAGTTCTAGTTGACATTCGAAAGTAATTAAAGAATTTACTTTCGTCAGCCCTCAAAGTGCCATATAACAAGACAAACTCTCCTGCAACGGCTCTCTGCTCAATCAATGGATGAACGTGGAGTCTTCGTCGTCGCCGGTTTTTATTTCTTTTGGGATACATAGTACAAAGCAGCAATAATTAATACACTCCGCATTTTGTCGTCGTCTGTTCGGTAAGGCGTTCAGTACGATACTAAAACGAACCACGCTGAGCCTCAGCGCTGACAAACAACGCGCTGAGCTATGAGCGCTGACGGTGAGCGTGAGACTAAAATCAGCCTCAGAGAGCTTCTAACCAATCGGTGATCACTTCCGGTTTTAAGCCTGTTGATCACGGAAACGTTCCTAAATATATGCTTTCAGTCCGTCATAATAATGTCAATCTCGTTCTTGTCACAGTATCGGGACTCTGCTATGTCCATTTCCTATGAGGCCTCTTCTTAAAATAAGAGTTCATTGAGAAGAGGCCCTCTGTCTCGAGGAAGTTTACCAGCATTTGCCCCCTGCGATTTCAACTTCCGATTCCATGTGGTCCCAGACTCGATTCGACACAATATGGTCCAAGTTGATTTTACATTATAACCATATATCATATTAGTAGAATTGATATAATGTTTTATTCAACTGTTATACACTTAAAGTGTTACGTTTAAACTTAACCTACTTGGGTCTATTCGGGTCTAGGTATCTAGGTCCGGTCAACAGAATTTAAAACAAGGCTATCTTTTATCTGTGGCTCAATCGATGATAGTACGGTATTTTTTGCGAGTTACCTAAATTGTACGCCGCTATTCCACTTAGCCTTCCGCTATTCTATTATTATTGATGACCGGCTGGCTCAGCAGGTAACGTGGCGGTTAGTCCGCGTGTTACATCAGAGGTCGCAGGTACGAATCCCGCCTAGGTCATGGATGTTTATATACGTATTATATGTATATCTATAATAAAAACCTTAAATATATAGTATTTCTTAAACAGATAAAATCTTAAATATATTTCCGTTGTCTAGTAACTGTAACACAAGTCCTTACGGTGCTTACCACAGGACAGGCCTAACGTGGTGTCCACAGATATTATTATTGTTATTCATTATTATTATTTATTTAGAGAAATACGTTGGCTGAATCATGTTTCGGCTGTGAGCTCCGTTTTCGTACTATATACTCGTATAAGATACGAAGATAAGCAATTATAGTATAAGAGGGGGTAAACAAGGTAAACATTTTGACAACTATGTTGGCCCATAGGCATCCGCATATATGTCATCAGAGATCATCAGATGCGAAAATTAAAAAGATTTAAAAAGATGTTATCTTGTTATGCCAAATTATTTAAGAAAGCGCCTCGTGCATACTGTGGAATCGAAGAGACGCCTATTGCACACCTTTCACTTCAGATTAAAGTACGTTGTTAAGGAGTAATCTTATATTTCTTGCGTTTTATGTTACCCTGTCGAATAACTTTACACCAATCCCATCCCATCTTTACACCAAATGTAATGGGAGCTTACTTTTATATTTATAAATGGCGAATACAAATTGATCTATTACTATAATAGCTCTCAATCCTGTGCCAGGTCAATTCGCAGATTAATCATTGCATCGTGAAAAATTGCGATTGACCGCTCAATATTGAAGTAACGGGTGATTAAACGAATTATGAATAATAAGGGTCTCTATACACTGTGTATATATTTTTCTATTTTATTATTTCTTTATCCAGAAACAAACACAGCTTTTAATATTAATAATTTTAAAATCTGCGTAGATTTGTTATCTATTATTACCGGTTAAATGTTTTCGCATATGGAAAACAATCACTGCGTTAAGATTTTGAAGTGGGACTTGGAAACTTTTTAGGAAGAGGTAGTGCCATGCTGCATAGGAGGAGGTCGTGCCATGTATGGTGCATGACACCACATCCTCCTATGCAATGGAATTGGGCCAGCACGGTCGGGGAATTACCTCTCGCTCACATAATTTCGCCGTAAAGAGACATCATCAGTGTAATGTTTCGTGTGGTTTGTGAGTAGCCGTTGGCCCATTGAGGGACGGTGAGACGGGAGGAGGGAAACACATTGACATAGTAATTACGTGGATGTTCATAGGCGTCAGTAGTCGTAAAAAGTCTCCGATTGCTCCTATTGTATTTTAAAAAAACTTCTTTAAGCGCAGTGAGTGTTGATTTTGAATGAAATTAATAATTAGATGCGATATTGATGCTTGGAAACTTCATTTCTACTTCCATCTGCAGCTTACAATATTGCGTCCAGCATCAGCATTTAAGGATGTAATGAGATCAAATGAACAGCCAGAGCCTTTAATTGACTATCGATGCCCATAGACATCCACACAATTCTAATGCCTGTTTCCTTTCATTCCTCCCTTCCAATTGACCACCGGAAAGTAACAAATCGCATAAAATACGGGTCGTGCCGATCTTATTCGGCGGCGAAGCAGCGCAGCTTGTCCTTTCTGTCGACATTATTTGAGACACGTAACGCTCATGTCAGCTGCGGATCCCTAGTGCAGTATCTCGTACGGCTAAGTAGCTAATAAGACCAAGAAGACCTCTGTTATGGATATTTATACTTCTAAGTTATAACCCTCACCACCCCATCAGCGAGCTGACGTGCTGATGTGTTTTTGTTAAGCTAGAACTACGATATATTTTATCGTTGTATACGCATTTAATATTGAATTACGTAGTCGTATATACGTGTTCTAAGTATACTACTGAAGCCCTAAAACATCCACTCATCCTGAAGCTTTGAGCCAAATATAGAACCACATTCCATCACACAACGCCTGTGTAAGCGAAGAGACTCAATCCATCTATTGTGCCGCTCTATTTTTTCCGGACCTGAACTTATGCTGTGGACGCGAAAGGAAGCCCAATACGGCTCCATCGGATTGCTATGAGTGCTTTGGTTCGAAAAGGTGTCCAACACTTCACACTCCCGCAGATGGGGGAGATGCTTCCCGATATGAGAATGCTTATAATAGCTAATTTAGCTATTATAATCATGGAGGGACCTCATCCCCGGATGCTGACGTCAAGGGCAGGTCGCGCACAGTAGCCAAAATGTCCTCTTCGCTGGCGGCAATAAATGGCTCATGGGGAAGATTGACTGGGGGGTGATCGTGTCAGCTCTATTCACTTGCAACGTGTCATATGTATATATATTTGGTCTCTTTAGTTTAATGTGTGAACGTGGCTTTACCACTTGAATGGCTCAGGCTAATTAAAATCTCCGTGGAGAGATATAGCGACAGTGCGCAGTGTATACCTCTAGAGCAATAAGCCCGCTAATACAGGTGAAAGTTGTTTTCGTGGAAGCCGTGCGAAGAGTAGAAACGAACAGACACGTTTTGTGTCCTTTAAAAATCTATGGTTTGTGAGCATTTTATTTTTAAATAGAATAGGGGAGTAAACGAGCAGTCGGAGCTTTTTCACGACTACCGACGACCATCAACATTCACATAATTAATATACTGATGCTTCCCGACCCCCTCCCCGTTTCACCCGTGTAACACCGCTCCTATAAATGAAATATTTGACACAAAAAAAAGCAATTGGGCCCTGTACTTCCTTCGATTAGCGCGTTTAACGAACAAACATAGCCTTGTATCATTAGTACAGATTTCACTTCCTCTCTAAGTTCATTATGCTATGTTGCTACCCTTTAAGTTTCCTTGACGGACAGAAGTTTACTCTTTTAAATCACAGAGCCCTAAAACGCCCTCTAATACAATTATTTAAAACGCCCAACGCTTTCATACTCTGTGGTGTTCAGCGGTAAGCCACGCCGACACTCTGATGCATGGAGTCGCAGTTCATATCAATTTATGGCCATTTAAATGAATTTACTACTCACTGGTAGCGAAAGTGCGTTTACAATGTTTTATATATTTAACTTGACGCTTTTAGTTTGTTTGTTATAATTAGGTGGTTGCTCGTTTAGATCGCGTGTGTGTGTCCTTTTAAACAGGCGCTTCTACCGCTGGTACATCTGTATCAGGATCGCCTGTGGTGACCACAATGGACCACAGTGGTCACCGCCATTGATCCTAGCGAATGGAATAACAAAACTATTAGTTGATATTGGTCCCGTGTACAAGAAAATCATAAAATACTGTCCCACCATGAGCAGCCTACGGGGCCGTTACAATTTTTCGTGACAGAAAAAATGTAACAGATACCCCGCCGTCTAAGAAGACGTTTCACTTCAAAATTAATGGTCCCTTGGGTTAGATTTCGCAGGTAAAATCAGGGGCACAGCTAGTGGTGAAATAATTATAGGGCAAAATGGAAATGCTAAAACTGTAAATACGCTACAAATGTTCGGTTTATATAACCGAATATTTGTAGCGTATTTACAGTATGTAAAATCAATAAATAATGACCTAGTCGGAAGCATGTACAGCCAAAGGCCGGGTGAGGTCCCGGGTTCGATTCCCGGGCTTTTTCAATTTCTAATAACAGTCCTGTGTTCGGACGTCAGCGGCATTATACCGCCTTGCCTCGGAGCTCGTTAAACCGTCGGTCCGGAGGGAAATCAGGCACCTCATATCTGTCCAGTCTTATCGGATTGTCGACCCATCGGAATAGGCGGATGAGGGATGAGAGTGCATTTGTGGCGTAGGTACATCCGCTGTTTCCTCCTCACCATGCACTGCGCACACCTTAATGTGTCCTGCGCTGGCGGCTCTCTTGTATAGATCTCTTGTATAGATCTCTTGTATAGATCTCTTGTATAGATCTCTTGTATAGATATGGCCGCTGTATCTAAAATGCGGCTAAGACGAAACTATCATACCCATCGAGTAAGTTCGGGGCCCATGACGAATTCTTCAGATGGGGCCCCTTCTTGGAATATACCCCAACATAGTGAAGCAAGCAAAGGAAGTAGACAATACAATGCTTATGTACACTGTTCTCTGACCGGAGGCCCGCTCGGGCCAGGACCCGTCGCATCTCGTCAACTATCCTTCCTAACATTACTCCATATATATATAGCAACCGTAATTACCACACGTTTTTAAAACTTTCGTTAATTTAGTAAAAATAACTAGCGTCTACTGGCTATACGACACATAAATTGCATTATTGAATATTTCGCATGCTGTATTTTCTTCAAGAATATCTCAGACTTTTTATTTTCTTTTTTTTTTCGACCTGAACTTATGCTGTGATTATGATTTATGGATTGCGACCTGAAGCTATATTATTATGTTTACTTAAATTATGTGATACCTACACATAATCATAAGTATTTTGTCTGTTTTGTAAAACTAAATAAAAAACTTAGCTAATTTGTAGAATAAACACCAGCTGCACTATCGCCTGTGCGATCCATAAAAATAATAACCTATAAATAATTCAGTACGGTTATAATTGACTGGATTTTCCCACACTGATAACACGTAGTTAATTATAAAAATCGATTAAACATTTAGCAAACACATGCACATAATCGATAATAACTTTCACGTACACGTTTGAGTCGATGTATGTTAGTCGGTTTGAATAATTGATGTCGAGAACTGCGGCTTCTTCAAACATAACTGAGTTAACTTCGCCATAAATTATACAGGCTGTTTTAAATATTATGATATATAGTATAGCAATGTATAAAATACATAAAGGCAGTCGTAGAGTTTATTTGCTCTAAACAAGTACATAACATCAGATAGAAGTGAACAATATGCGACTGACAAATGTATTGCCTTTAATGAGGCGTGCAAATATAATGGTTCGGTATGTGTTAAAAAGAACACCATCCAGTAGTATCTTACATGTAACAAGGCATTATATACAATATTAATATAGGATTAGGAGATAGAGCAAGCATAATGATGATATTAGAATTTAATTATCAATAATGTCAATGTCAATAATGTCAGCAAATATTGTAATATGTAATTATTTAAAATAATAACATTAATAATATAATAGTAGTTATTGATTATGTATCTATTTTAAAGTAGGTCCTTTATAAATTAATTGGGAAACAATTTCATTACAATTCAAATTATAGCATTTAATAATATTTCTTTAATTATTTAGTATAGTCTTTAATCTCACAATTTGTCCGAAAAGTACTCATTCATGGAATAATAGCATTTTTTTCAAAAGAAAATTCATAGTGACCTGTCTGCTAACTCACATGGTAATTTATTATAGATTCTTGGAGCCATAACAAAAATAGTTTTATTAAATTGTGCTGTAGAATGTTGGGTGAAAGAAATTTTATTTTTATTTCTTGCCCTATTTGAAAAAGTGTATGAATTAGTATTGGTTTTAATGAACAAGACAACTTCACAAATATAGAGAGCGTCAGAATCTTTAAATTTTCAAAGAGGTATCGGTGGATTTCATATGGAATAAGGCCCTTATACATCGTTTTTGAATAAAAATCCTATCTCTATAAAACGAATTTCCCCAAAAGATAATTCCGTAGCGCAATATAGAGGTTACATAGGAATTATACGCTACCAGCACTGCATTATGGATAGTGCATGCATAGTGCGTATGA
This sequence comes from Eumaeus atala, assembly GCA_017140195.1. Classification (NCBI taxonomy): domain Eukaryota; kingdom Metazoa; phylum Arthropoda; class Insecta; order Lepidoptera; family Lycaenidae; genus Eumaeus; species Eumaeus atala. Next base: position 98,733 of record JAFELO010000170.1, read on the forward strand.
ATATCTAGTTAACTTTAAACATATACTGGCGGCATGAGTTTCCCACGTTAAACATTCCTAAGAATTTTGTACTATTGATTTTATTTATAGAAGACCACATATAGTTCATGTAAAAATCTGATAATGGGCTCCGATAATCAATTCTAAAATTCATCAAATTGGTTTTATTTAAATTTATTAACAAATTATTTGATGTCAACCAGTAAATTATTTTTACCATTGTAGAGTTAATTTCATCTTCCATTTCATTTTTTTTTTTGCCTGTTATAATTAGCGTGCTATCTATCATCTGCAAACAGAATCATGTTATGTGTAGTGTACTCTTTGGAAAATCATTAAAATATGAGAGAAACTGCAACGGTCCTAAAACACTTCCCTGGGGTATTCCAATACTTAGTTTTTTTTTTTCGGTAGAAAGATACCGTTCTCGGGCGTTATTAACAATATGTTGTATGAAATCTGTTAGTAAGATATGATGATATCAGTGAAAGACAATTACCACGGATTCCATATTCGTTTAGCTTCTGCTCTAAAATATTGTGGTCTGCATAGTCGAAAGCCTTAGTAAAATCCATGTATATTCCGCACGCACATTCTTTTTTATCTAGTTGTACCAACACTTTCTTAAGAAAGTTGTATAGCGCGAAATTAATAGATTTGCCTATTCTAAAACCGAATTGTACCTGTGCTATAACATTATTTCTTTCCATGTATTGATTCAAATTGTTGTATATAAACTTTTCAATTATTTTAGAAAATACGGGAAGTAATGAAATGGGTCTATAACTATCCAGATTAAGTTTGTCGCCTTTTTTAAACAGTGGTTTTATCACAGACGTTTTTTAGTCCGCCAGGGAATATTCCAGTCTCTATACATAGATTAATAATATGGACTTAAAATCGGAGATATATAAGCATTCACGCCTTTTATAATTGTAGTAGTGATATCGTCATAATCAGCACTATTAGAAATTTTGAAACCTTTCACAATTTTAAAAATTTCTTTCGGCACTGATGGTGGTAGAAAAATAGAGTTTATGTTTTGATGAGAACTTGGTACTAATTTACATTTGAAAAAATGGTCATTGAATACTTCTGCAATATCTTTTGATGAAGTAATTGTGTTAATATCCCTTCTTATTTGCAGTATCGTATTACATGTAGTATTTTTTTTTTTTTTTTGGTTTATTGTGAATTATGTCCCAAATAGCTTTAGATTTTCTTCAGCCTTTTAGAATATGTCTTGAATTTACTTATATTTAGAAAATTAGGAGATCTTCTACAACTCCATTGTAGTTTCTTTTTATTTTAGTCTATTTTTTATTCCAGTACTAATCCTTTGGGGTTTTATTTAAGATATAATTTTACTTTCAAGATAGGGAAGCAAAGATCTTTTATCTTTTATATGCTTCTTCTGGATTTCTAGTTTCATATACGTCACGAAACTAAAGCTACTTATTGATATTTGAAATTTTAAAATATTATCTTTGTTGTAATCTCTTTTTAAAATAAAAATGTGTTTTGTCGATTGGATACATGTGTTAAAAACATCACATGTAAATAATTGAGCAGATGGTCTGATAAAGCTAATTCAATTATATCGCACTTAGGTCTGTTTACGTTGCTTATAAATTTATTAATGCATGTACCACTTATTAATCGTGTTGGTTTGCGTAACAATAGATCTAATTAAACCCAGATAGTAAATCTTTTAATCCTATACTATTTTATTCCTTTTGAGTATGTCAATGTTTATATCACCACATAGTATTATTTTGTCAAAAGCATATTTATTTAGAATGTAATATAATATTTTAGAGAACAGGTCAACTGTAAATTTATCTAGTTTGGGTGATCTGTAAATACAAATAATAATTATATTGAAATCCAATAATCGTACGCCGCTACATTCTATAACATTAGGGGTGCTTGTGCTAGTAAGACTTAAGTCAATAAAATTGCATGTGTTTCGTACAAGGATGCAGGACCCACCCACCTTACCTACAGTCACGTGAAAAAATTGAGGCTAACGTATAATTTGTGAGTTTTAATAGATTTATATCACGATCAATGAGATTATGTTCTGTAGCACACAAGACATCAATATCAAAATGTTGACGTTCTTCTAATAAATTTATGGATACTGTCAAGAGATCAAGTTTGTTTAGTAGTCCATTAATATTTTGGTGAATTACATTTAATTCCTTAGTCACGAAATTAAAGGGACTACGCTGATTACAATTAAGTTGCTCATGATTAAATTTATAGGCATGATGGTCTAAAGCATACATTTCTTGTGTTTAATTAGAGGCATAAAATCTATTACTATAATAGTTAGGAATTGTTTTTTGAATAAAAATTATCTTGAATTCATGATTTATTCCAAATACAGATCTCTTTATAAAGTAAAAAGGTATTGTCCCTTTTTTGAAGCAATTATTATTAACTTCAAAACATTTTTGGATTTTTTTTCCGTCATTCCATAAAATAGGATTATTTTTATTCGTTTTTACAATGTAGCGCTTGCTATATTCTAAGTAGTCAATCTCAATATTTATTTTAAGGGGCAAATAGTCACTACTAAATTTATTATCTGAATGCATAGGATGTCTATTGTACCATTTATAATTTTCAATATTTATAAATTTACAACAACTAAAATTCCTGGTAGTTAAACAAATCTTCTTATTAAGGAGGTTTTCATTCAAATGGAGATTGTCATAAACACCAAGGACGTATACTTGATTATTTTTTTGTACAAGGCATTAATAAGTTCTGATAGCACAGCACATGGATTTTTCTTATTGGAACCTATTCCTAAAATGACATTATCGTTCTTATGGATGGTTTTTATTGTACCATCGCAGCTGTTAAGTACTTGATGCGCGGTTGCATAAGGTTTTACAATAGAGTAGAGATTATGTTGATAATTCCATTCGTTTTGACCTTTCATGGTCAAATTCTTTGATAAACCTTCTACCCTCTGATCGCCAAGTATTATAATAGTCCAATTTCGAGTATATTGCGATTTATCATACTTAATCGTTTTATTAAATAAAAGTCTTGTCCGTGTGTCTTCAGTGTTTTTATTCAAATAGCTTTTGATGCGAAGTGTCGATACATACGCTTGAGGACATTCAAGTTTTTTTGATAATTGCAACACTTTCAGTCAACGACGTTCCAATATGTCTCTTAACAAAATTGATTTTCTTGAACGTGTTAACATTTTTTGGCAATCGGTAATTTTTTTTTTAACTGCGTATTTCCATAATTTAGATTTTCAATTTCTTGCATAGGAATTTGTGATTCGTCAGTTAATTTCGCTATTTTTATTTTAGCATCTTCAAAATGTTGACTAATGTTATAATGAAAAATATTAATTAAGTTAATGCGTCAGAGCGTTAGGGAGAAGTGACGAGTTTAGTTTTTCTCTTGTTACGCCAAAGAAGTATATCTTCTAAAGCATACAGTCTACATTAGTACAGACACACATTTTGAGCATTGCTAATAAATTGGCTATTAAAACGTTTGCCTGCAAATAAAGTAGTACTGGTTATAAACTAGTATTCCGCAAAATACAGGTGTAAATAGAAACAATAGCATGCGATCATAATAGAAATACTTGGAATAGCCTGCAGATGGATTTGACGAACGACAACTAGTTATAAATAATTTTAATAGTATAGGAGCGTGAACGAGCAGTAGGAGACTGTGGTTACCACTGACATCGACATCCACAAACAAGTGACGTCATTTCCTGTGGGGGCCGACTGAACAGTTTAGGCGCAGTGTTGCTCCACAGATAAAAAGAGAACAAAAACATCCTTTATTTATTCATTACAGTTCTACAATTCTCTGTACTTACAGCTAAACCAATACGTATATATAACAAAATTTTAGATTTACAAATAATTATTATTATAATTAGGCGCAATAATGTTAAGAAATAACAATAACATATTCAATGTAATTGGAGCGCGACTTGATAAGTAGAGCCACAATCGTTATTATTGGTAATCAAGGAGCTTAAGTGAGATTCGCGAATCACACACCACCGCCTATCCAGGCCCAGGAAGGCCCTACCCAAAAAAAGATGCATATGTCTTGTAACAGATTGTTATCTACCCAGTCGTACCACCCCTACATGACTGTAGTAACGGAAACTTATCCTTCCTCCAAAGGAACAAGTCCAAAAGTATGATCTCTACTACAAATACATCACCCCGTATTCACTAAGAAAACACAGATCAGCTTTGTACATTAATTTGTAATTCATTGCTATACGAGTAATTCCAATGCCGAACAACTTTCCTTTGTGTTTTTGCGTCCTAAGTAAAAGTTGTGTATAGCAGTAATATAGAATATCCATTAAAGTAGTGAGGACGCACAATAGAAGTGAAACCTCAGAGAATAGTATACAGTAGTCGCATGATGTTTAAATAAACGACTAGTAACCGATTTAAACTAATATATTTTATATAATAATTGACCGTGACCTACAGCGCTCTATGGGGGAGGCCTACAGCAGTGGACGTCGTCCGGCTAATGATGATAATGATTATTAATTTTAATTATAGCATGAATAGGGGAAACATGGTGCACAAGAAATCCCTGCAATAACCATATTATATATTATGAGGATTTGTAAGATAGTCTTCTCGAAAAAAACACAGACACACATAGAACGTCCTGGAACTCGGTTGAACGGCTAATATCCGTGAGAGCCAATAGATGATTTTTGAATAATAGTGAATAAACGATACAAGTATATGTTATACTAGCGATTCGCTTCAATTCAACCTGTGAATAATGGCGGACAAATTGTACACTCAAACCTTACTTTAACATGAAAATCCGTTTAATAGATTTTGAAAATAAATATCTAATACTGACAGAAAGTTTTTCGGACTCTATTTCATAACGTGTAGATGGACACTAAGGGTCAATTCATACTAGCGCAGAGTCGAAGCGCATCGAAGCGTCACCCTTATTTCCACAATGTAATATTTCTTCTAAGGAAAAAAAAGACGAATATCCCTCGAATGCGCGTGAATTCACGCGCCTGCGCGCGAGCAACTCTGTTTGGTGCGCGCGCATTCGCGCGAAGCCAAACAGCTATTAGGCGAACTACGCGCCGTCGGGTCAGTCGGCAATCGGAATCGGACGGAAACTGTCTTATGTCGAAGTGAATCACAATGGAAATCGACGAGAAATTAATAAGCAACATCATAGCAAGATCAATGTCAACCATTTTATACGAGTTTCAACAACGAGATTCAACTGGCAACTGGTGTCCATCACTAATGCCACGAAAAAGCGCGCATTCTCGCGCTAATTCACGCGAATACGCGCGCATTCGTGCGACTTCGCTTTGATTGTGAGGAATTTGACATTTCGATGCGCTTCGACTCTGCGCTAGTATGAATTGATCCTAACTAAGCAAAGATAATAAAAATGTAGAGTCATAGAGCATAGAATTTAATTGTAGCAGTGACATCTAGTGGGTGACCTGCATACTACGTGCTAGGCTACCCAACAAAATTCTGTTTTCTAGTAGGTATTTATCGTTTTGTTATAGTTATGTCGTTACTTAATAGATGGCAGCACGAGTCTCTATAAGCCAAAGTAAAGTTTATTTTGAAATTATATATTAATTTTTCATATAATGTGTTTCAAAACAATACGTAACATTTGTAAAGTATAGTTGCTCTATTTTGAGCAGCGTCTTATTAAAACCGAACCTTTCTATTGTATGGAAAATTACACAAGAACATAATTTTCATAAAGTTGTTTGATAGTTTAAATACCATTGCCTGGACACTCAAGGACGTCGTGCAACGTTAGCACAAAAAATTAGTAACAATTTTAATAATGGCTGAAAGTCAATAAAATGTAAATATTTTGCATCACCGTGGCGACAAACATAGGCATGACATTGTTTAAGCACACCGGTGATGTAGGTTGCTGCAATACAGGTAAGGAGCGCGGCGCTGACGAAAAAGATGCGTCTCACTCACACAGTGTACAGACAAAAACTCGAAAGATAGAGACAAAAACTGAGTTACCGCGTCACTGATCAAACAAGGCTTAGCCTTCCGAGTCTGTGGTGAGTAACACGGGCTGGAAGTTAGACTGTGAGTGAGCCCGGCGCCATTACTCTCTACGTACTCACGGACGTGACTGTGTCTGCTTTTCGCTTGTTTTTTTCGTCTTCATCGATCGCGTTAGAACATCATTACTGCGCAGTGCAAGGTAAGGAAGTCAAATTATTTACTAATATCGGAAGCAGTGCGTTAAATATCGCGTAGTGAGTGAAATTTGGTTACATTTTGTGGGACAGGCGAGCTTTCACGCTTATTTATGCAAAGAATTTACTGAGGGCGGTGTGTACATGAGACCGAAGGCTTGCGAGTGAGAGAGGCGCTGCCTTCGTCGCCAGCGCACCCTAAAAGTGAAATAAACCTCTGGGTGTGTGTTATTTTTGACGAGTGTTTTCGGTAATGTGTTTTGTGTCTAAGTGTTGTTTGTTTTTCAAAATGACTTTGTCTTTTCCGTTGCTTCGAAGTGTGTGAATCCTTTGTGCGTCTTTTCAATTGTGCTCCTTGCGTTGGCGCATATACGTTAGGTAATCCACATCGAGGTTAAATGCCTTATCTCGCTCTAAGTTTAAAATAAACTTGCAATCATGTATATTATATACATGCATGACGATATTTCTAATGAAATTTAAATCATTTCTAAGCATGATGCAAACTGAACGTGTATACCTATAAATTAGCCTTAATTCAGTTCGATTACAACATTACATGCGTCTGTTGAACATAATACGATATGATACGACTATTTCTGTAATTAGAATCAATAATGCATTTACGAATCACGGTTTATGCCAGTAAATGACCGCTGAAAAGGCGGTGTGACCGTGTCATGTGACTCATGGAAGTTTTCTAAATTTCTTCGCCCCACAAAACCTCTTTGGCCGTTTCTTACCATATAATATGGTCACAATGTTAAAATATAATAGGCAAACGTTTTCACACCTACACAGTACCTAGTCTGTATCGTTAACAATTTATCTTATCGCCTTCGCTTTTAACAGATACGTTGTGTATTGTCAAACATTACACCTTCTACATTATTTTAAATTTTCGAACTGGTTACACATAGAATGGTTGAATGAGCAAAACTCTTTTGTGTTTTTGTGTCAAATTAAATAAACCTTTTTTTTATGTACCTAGTTTTAATTTTTGTTTTTTTTTTTTTCATGTTGTTTTGTAATAATTGTGTTGCTTGTGATTGCAAATAAAGTTTTTGTCTATCTATCTATCTACTCGAACTTCTTGGTGTTTATTAACATAAGTTTAAATTTACATCACTGTCACTAATTTAGTGTTAGTATTGCAAAAACATTGACACAAAAATGAGGGCCAGAGCTTTGTTTTTCTTGGCAAATCTTCCTGGTATAAAGATAGGTGTAAAAGCATAGGTGGCTAACCTAACCTATCCAGAAAAAATATTTATGTTTGAAAAGTTTTTATCGATTTTCCCGTGTTATTTTCAACGACAGGTAAGTACCTATTTCTTTGTGTATTTAACATTTTCAAAATGTTTGTTTATCTGATCAGGTCATTGTTTATCAAAGGTTATTTATCACAAGATGATAACGTTGATTGAAAAATGTCATGCGAATGAGATATTGTAATCCGTTATAGGCCTGTATCCATTATAATCTTTAGCTCTTTAAATTAACCTAGATCGTCAATTTAGTAACAATTGTTTTATGAAGAGGTAGTGCCATACACGGCGCATGACACTACATCCTCCTATGCAACGCAATTGGGCCGGCACGACCTGGAAGATTCCTTACAATAAAGTAAATTCTTATCGCGGTACAGTAAAAGATCTATCATAACTTCGTGTATCTCCTACGGGCAAATATTACACTACAGAAGTTGTTCTTGTTATGGATGTGATTCCAGATATCTTTTTAAATATATCCGCAGCTGGGCCTCATCGGGCTGCCCTCTCTTTTCACGACTTATATAAGTCACTTTAATCTTGTGCTGTATCCGTTTTGATTAGGAACGGAAATTAGAACTACTTCCTACTCATATCATTTTCTTCTGATTAAATTTGATGCGGACCCCAAGACAGTTTTAGCTATTTCCCTCGGGCTCCCAGCGATGTCGATACTGACGACACAGGAATAGCAAGTGCGAATGATCGTGGTCCAAGCAAGATTATAAAAAATAGGGGATAACGTAACCTAGGAATAACGGACTCCACTCACTCACTTACACTCACTTTTAGTAACAGATGGCGTCTAGCAGAGGAAGTATAAACTTAAACCATATTGAGGCTTACAGTCTAAAGTTAGTACGTAATACCTGTTATGGTATTGATTACAATAAAAATACGCTTACGGACTTCATCGCCGGCAACCCGTGACTATGGTTGCTGTACACCTTCTGGAACGTCGGGCTACTCAATTAATTATAAATAAAAGAAAACGCGATAGAATTCGTAAAAGTAGTTTCATTGTACCCAGTAACATTCGCGTAAACTTAATACGTCAATGGAGAGATGAAGTCACTTTCAGGTCATAGCTGGGCACAGAACGGATATTTTCTACAATTCCAAGGAAGTTGTGTGCAAATTATGAATTGGAGGTTGTAGGAGCATTACGTAAGAGTACTCCACACAAAAAAATAAATAAGAAATGCGTTGATTTGTAGCCACGGTAGTCGTAAACTCATCACAGGTGTCAATTTTTAAAAATGCGCTGTTATTTTGACACTTCATGAGGTAGATTTTTATTTTTTATTTTTAGAGGAACCAACTTAACTTAGCCTTGCTCAGCTTTTCGGTTGGACGTTGACTTTTGGGGGATCCTTTATATGAGGGCAAAAGAGGAATCGGAGCCTTTTTAGTACTACCGACGCCTATAAACATCCGCATAATTACTATACCGATACGTTGCCCTCCTATCATTCTCCCCTCAATGGGCCAGTTTGTTAGAACTTTCCCATAACGAGATCTACACTCTATCGTCCACTTCTTATCTAATCAACTCTTGATTCATCAAGCGAATTTCTCTTCTTTTCTTAAATCCTTGCCTTTACTTTTTACAAAGAGCTTAACATATATGAGCTACTCCTGGATAATCATCACTCCTACGCTCAAATTCTAGACCATTTTTTTTTTGTTTTAAGCCTGATATGAGCTCAGAACAATTGTGGTAAATCGCTAAGTATAATTCTATTTAATTCACAAATCTTTTGTTCTCATTGAATTTGATAACCAACTTAAACACCCAAAACAAGTATAATCACGGTATCAATATTTTTATTTAGATAACTAACGAATGCGTAACATAATTAAATAATTGTTGAGGTCGTTTACCTAAATACGTTAGTAGTTCAAATTTCTAAATTGATTGTTTGACGAAATATACTTACTTAATCCTCGAACTGAATTGTGTTGGGACTAAAATTACGTATGTGTTTGCGTTTAGGAAAACGAAGTTGTTGGTCGACCGTTCACCAGATGGGAAGACGATCTCCGTGCAGTAGCCGGTCCGGGATGGATGCCAGTAGCAGGAAATCGGTCGTCTTGGCGTTAATTGATGGCCTCTGTCCAGCAGTGGACCAATAAGGGTTGATAGTGATGATTGTTTTTGATACGAATTGTACTCGGGAAGATAGATAATCATGTGACTGTACCCTGTAACCATAGAGATCTTCATATAATTATTTTCTTTCCGATATCTGATCCTGTGCCCCTGTGTAATGCCACGCAGTACACAGAGGATCCTTTCCCTTAATGGATCATATTTGTTACCATCTTCTGCAGGCAACAAAGAAAATTATTTGTAAAATTACGGAAAAAAGTTAACAAAATAAAATTGTAAAAAAAAAATAAAGCTTTTTCGGCCTCTTATACAATCAATGACATTATTAACTGCGAACAAAAGATATAATTTATTTTGCCATCGCACCTGTTTGAATATAAAGTGTCAAATGACAAAATTTGTCCGTTAAAACGATCGCTACACATTTGACCTCGATATTGATCTGGTCTGCATTGAATTGGACCCATTCATTCATTCATTCGGCGGGCTTCGCATAAATGACGATTGTTTCACTACATCCTGCCCTCATCTGCTCTTGAACAAACGTTAAGTTTGCAGGCTTATATGCTACACATGGCGATTAGTTTAAATCCAAAAAAGCTTACTTCCAAATTGACCTTTATTGGTACCAGCGGTAGGTGTACTACCATCGTTTACCCGCGGCTTCGTACGTTCGGACTACAGACAAAACCACGAGCAAAAATTATTATACCTATGGCCTATGTGTCATTCAGATATATAAGCTATACTAAGGTAAGTTTAATTAAAATCCATCCAGTTGTTACGTGAAAGGGTAACAAGCATTCACCCATACTAACAAACCTTCCCGTTTTTAATATTACTGGAAATTTTTTCTCAGGGTTAGGGCATATAAATGGCTTTTTGATAGCAAAATATTGAGGCTTAATTATACTCACCTGTAGGTCAATGGACGCAGTTTTGTTAAAAGAAAGGGGTCTTGAAAGTAAAGGACCAAATCGTAAACAACAGGATATCGAATCACCATTGCACAATTTTGTTGTCTAAAGAAATATTGAGAAGTATTTCTTGAGCTTAATTTACACGTGAAAGTGAAATAGACTATTACGACCATGAACAAGTAGAGAACCAAAACTAAATTATAATTTTAGTATAAAATTTCTCATTTTATTTTAGGTTGGCGGAGAAATGTATAAACATAATTAGACCTTAAGACCGGCTGGCTCAGATAGTAATGTGGCGGATAATCCGCGTGTTACGAAGCTACGCCCGATGTTACGGGTTCGAATCGCGCCTATGCCATGGATGTTCACACATGTATTATATGTATTGATATAATAAAAATCTTAAGTTGTATATACAATTTCTTATATTTATATAAATATTAAATAAACAACCTTACGGTGTCTTACCACAGGACAAGGCTAACGTGGAGGTTCACGGCGAGCCCTCCTCATGTCACGATCGGACGTCATTCATCGGAGGGCCTTGTCTTTGTCGAGCGTCACCGCGATGCTCGATAATGATCGCCTATGAGGTGATGGCTCTCTTTTGCGAGACAGTTGTGTCCCAGAAGGAATCCAACGAACGGTTGAGAGAGGAGGCTGCCGACGCGGCCTCCCCGCGCTACATCTTGCGCCTCCAGTAGTAGTAGCTTCCCCGTGCCCGTGTCTGTGCCGGAATGTGTACCGGTCCGTTTAGACACGGCGTCAAGGCATTGGTTCGGAGGCAGCCGGACAGTCCCTTAAGGAGAAGTCAGGCCCTTTTGCCGAGTCCGGGACCCTACACTTATGGCGACTGAAGACTACCCGTAGGGGTTTAGTCGATAGGGAAACCCAAATTTCGACTCCGACATACGGCCTAGGAGTGCCACCCAAGGCCCCTAGGTTCAGAAATGTTTACTATATATCTATCAAGTTTTCATCAATCAGTTGCAACTGTCCAAACTTTTGTGTCCCGGAAGTTAAAAATTATAACAAAAAAGGAAGGCAGAGTGAGTGATGTGAGGAACAGACCTGCAATGTTAATTAATTGTTAATGTCAGAACTGATTATAAACTTAAGCTTCAGAAGAATTTCTTCTATGAATTGGTGAACACAGCACCAAAATAGGTTGTGCACATTTTAAGAAAATCGATCTCATACGGCTTTCGGAGACTTACTTTTATAATATGTATAGATTTATACGAATGTCGCTATAGCTACAATATGACAGTTTGAATTTGAAACAATAAGCTCTTTATGGTATAGTAGAACAAACGAGCAATCGGAGCCTTTTCACGGCAGCCCTCTTTTCACGACTAGCCCTCTTTTCGTCCTCCCTCCGATGGGCCACCGACTGACTACACACAGATCGCACGAAACGAGATTGTGCTGACCCAATTGGGCTGCAATACAGCATGGCTGTTTGACGGCATTGGCAACCACTTCCCTGTGACATCACGGTGATATAGGCTGATTTTAGTCTCACGCCAACGGCACGCGCACCGTCAGCGCTGATGGCCGAGATAGCTATCAACCAAAAAACGCTTCGTAAAAGTTCATATACCTCGGCCATCAGCGCTGACGGTGCGCGTGCCGTCGGCGTGAGACTAAAATCAGCCATATACTCTCATATGCCTCGCTCTTCTTTCTCTCCCCCCCCCCCTCGCAATGGATCCAGGACCAATTGTGTTCAATGCACAATTCATATACCAACATTCCAAAGTGTAACAGTTTTAATGGCGCTACGGGAAGTATTGTAGAAGTGTGTGGTAGTTCTTTTTTTTTTTTATTGATGTTCAAAAAGTATTTTTTATAATTCTGCTTTTAATAAAAACATTTTGATTTGTACTATATTTTACGTTCAGAATATACAGTGGACCTGTCAAAGGCAGTTTTACTTAAAAAGTAAATTGATACAAGAAAAAATCTAGTTTTACGGTAATTCTACTTTTTTTTCGCGTTTCGTTGTGAGGCTCGTTGGAGGGGTGGAAGATAGGAGTGCCCTCCTTTCTTCCTACCCTCCAACCCATCTGCATGAGATCTGTAATCCGGACGTCCATGGGCGTCGATAGCCGTCAAAAACCTGCACTTCGTTTGCAGATACTATGCAAAAGTAATAATAATTTCTTAACTTTTATACAGTGTAATACGGTCAACAGCAATTTCCCTAATTGAGGACAAACACTACGTGCGGTAGTGCACGATAGCAGATATATTGGGAAGGAAAATATATCAATAATAGTGTCTTTAAACTATATTAAGAAAATGAACATAATATTACAATATTGTATGGTATAACATATTTACACTTATCTAAAATACAAATTGTATTAAAACAAAAATTTTTTCATTACTCATATTTCGAACATCAAATACTATTTTCAAATTTTAACTTTTTATTTTTATCTTTATCAGTATACACGTTCCGCCATCAGTAATAAAGCAAATTTATCCAGTGACTTGTAATATTAACCGTGTAACCAAGCATATCTTTTAAATTCATCGATCCAATAAAAACCGTAACCTTGTGTGTAATGGTAGGCCGTGCTACAAGACTACTAAAGAACAATTAGCACAAGATGCGATTCGCATACCTGCATCTAATCGCCGCTGCATTTTTTACATCGGACGTCATTATTGTCATAGAAACAATGTAAAATCCCCACCATCCGCTTCGCTGGACGCATTCACAGGGAAATACCTTACGATTTACGCAAACCGTATGTCGGTGGACTCTACATAGGCTACTATAACTGAAAGACAGCCGATCGCAGGTTAATGACCTCGAACATCCTAGGAAGAATTAGTGCCAGGATATCACAGCCGAATTGGGCCGGCACAACCGGGGAGGTAATTGTCGTTCCTTTGACATCACTATGTCGCATTTCGTGCGGTTTGCGAGTTCCTAGTTGTCCATTAGAGGAGAGAAGGAAAGGAGTCCTAAAATTTGCATAACAATTGTGTGGATGTCTCTGGATGTCGGTAGTCAGCAAAAGGCTCTGATTACTCGTGTACTAAAGTACATATAAATTAACAGGCACGGCTTATGGACAGGCATTTTTATTCGCTGTCCGGAATCATTGTCGTATTTTAAGCCTACAAATAGAATGTTCAACAATTACTAGCCTTGCCAGAAATATACTGGCTGAATGTAACGCATGATATGTGGCATCAACCTCAAATGAACACTTCAAATGTGCCAGAGATGCGGTTACTGAATTCCTTGACCTAAAACCGCAGGGAGCAGCTGATATGAAGCATAAAGAAACACGGCCATCTTGCATCTTATATTATTAAAGTTTTTGCACCATACGAGTATGAGTGCTAAACACGGATGTGATTGGCGTTCTGCCTTTTTTAAATGTATACTGTAGTTGTTATTTCTTGTTTAATTTTGTAATTTTTATATATATATATATATATATATATATATATATATATATATATATATATCAAAAAGTACATTTTCACCAGTCAGGTTTTATGTTCTCCAATTTATCTGACTGACTGGCTACTTTCATATATCTGACGGTATCATTATAGTTGTCTGGTACAGGTATTTAGACCCTCATCATAATTATTATCATCATCACAGTCAAATATGGGACAATTCCATACTTGATAACATTTATATCTAACGAATGTTTATTTTATGTATAACTTGAATAAAGTATAAGTATACTCTATTCAAATTACGCCCTAGCTCTTTAAGCTCTATTTCACGCTCAGCCTGTAAAAGCACCGAGCCCTACGTGGTGTCTTGAGCAGCTGCCTCCGAACGTAGCCAAATAACTACAGCCGTGGAGGTAGGGTGTACAGTTTTAGGGGCCCCACTCTTCAAATCCGACAGCTGGTCAGGTCTTGGTTGACTTACTGGTCGCGTTCTTTTAGACTACATCCGTCCACTGCATTGTGGAAGTTGAGTCGGTGGTCCCTCCTTGTGTGATGCCCTCGACTTCTCAGATTACCGGTCCCACGGTTTTAGAGATGCACGAACCATACTTCGTCCACTCGCCACCTTTCTTGGCTTTAGTACTCCCATGAAGCTTAGCTGACCGGGCAAGTTATTAGTGTACCTTTTGCCCACTTTTTTCAAAAAAGCATTTTAATTACTATACATTTAAATAACATTTATCGGGTTTTATTACCTACATGTACTACATCACAAAGGTATTTATCGATAAGAAAATTAAGAAAAATAGAGCATTAAGTAAGGTATATTCTAAATATTTTCAAAAAAATACTTAGAATATACCTTACTTAATGCGGCCCTGTACCTCCGTGGGCTGGATTGAGGCACTTTAAAGATATTTTTTTAACTTATAATACGGTCAGTTAATACGTGAAGAGAGTTCTGAGAAGCCGAAGGACATTCCACTCGCATCGGCGGCCCTTTGTCTCAACTCCGCGTTAGGAAGTCGGCGAATACCTGTGGGGGAATTGTTTCCGTGTAGTTTCTTGTGGCATTTCCAGCTTTGTGATTATTTTTCTAACTATATAAAACAAAGTCTCTAAAAGGTGTCCGTCTGTATGTGATTGATTTTACAAAACATACACAACGGATTTTAATGCGGTTCTCATCCATTTCCAGTAAAGTCTTGTGTATAATTTGTCGATGTTGTTACAATAAAACTACTTTTACGGTTACTTAAATAATTAATAAACCGCGATAAAATATAGTGGTTTAATAATTACTTAACTAGCCCGACGTTTCAGATGCTTTCATCATGGTCACGGGTGGACTGAGATAATTTATGTCCTGGTGTCATAAATTATTAAAAGTACCCGAAAAATTATAAAATCGGCGATCTGTGAGCATGCTCAAATTGGTCCTTACCATTACATTAGATTTGATAAAGTATCCTCACTAGAGAACACCGACTCCTTCCAAGGATGATCCGTGAGGCTATTGAAATTGAAAAAAAAAACATCCAAATTTCAATAGAGAGGATGGCTGGGTTCTTTCCAGAAGACAGCAAGATATAATTAAGTACTGTTTCCGTTAATCGGAACAACTAAATAATTCTAATTTTAGTGCGGTTTGTGAGTAGTCCATTGAGGGGGAAAGGAGGGCAACGTATCGGCATAGTAATTATGTGGATATTCATGGGCGTCGGTAGTCGTAAAAAAGCTCCGCTTGCTCCTTTGTCCCCGTAATCTATGAAAAAAATTAAATGTAGCTAACAAATTGATGTTAGTATTTCTAAACCTAAAATATTTATGACCTGTGACATCTACAAGGTAAAGACCACTCGACGAGAAACTGCTGTTAGGCTTAAAGTGAGTGAATAAATATTCAGTAATATTTGTCATATGATTTCGTTACTCAAACTGAGAGAAACTGAAGCTGCTAACAGCAGGAGGCTATTAGAAGCCTCAGTTCATTATAGATCAGGTGGGCATCGACAATTTATATCCATGCAAACATAAAATTTTGTCGCTATATTCATTATTAGTCACCATCATCATTATCATTCCTTATCGATCCACTGCTGGACGTAGGCCTCTTGCTCCCACCTGGTGAACGGTCGACTCGCTTTCCTAAACGCGGCCTCCACTCCAGAACTTTAGTGGCCCATCTGTCATCTGACCTTTTGGGTGTGTGACCAGCCCATTGCCACTTCGGTGAGCTAATTGTTCGCTCGATATCGGAAACTTTGATTCTCTGCCTTATTCTGTTAATGCAAGCATGCATTATTTGTTCCATGTCTTCGGATCGCAACTTCCACCCCGAACCGCAGCAATCCAAATAACGAGCCTAACTCCTAATTACACATACATACACAGACGGAAACTTAGCAAGAAGAAAAAAAGAATTAATTTCTTTCTTTTTTGCTACTACAGGAATATTTTTTGTTAAATGTATAATTAGTAATGTACATCCTTAGTCACATTATCAAATATAGGTGAATAACTCCGCCTCTGGTATGTAGAATTTAACGAAGTCAGCCTTGTGCGCTTATCAGTAAAGAATGTGTACCGCAAACAACGAAGAACTGAGAAAACACGATACAGCTTGGCTTGTGAGCCATTTTGATAAGGTTTCGTGTCGGCAACTATTTTCGAGCTTTAGATAACTATTAGTTACATTTTTTTTTGAGAACTTTGTAAGCCATATTGCTACACCTGTTTTTGTAACATATATTTAGTAGGAGGTAGTGTCATGCTGCATTACTGCGGAATTCGGCCGACACGACCGGGGAAGTAAGTACCTCTCGCTCTCATGACGTTTGTGAGTTCCCCGTGGGCTATTGGAGGGGAGGAGGAAAGGAGGACAACGCATCCGCATAGGATTTATACCGATGTTCATGGGCGTCTGAAGTCGTAAAAAGACATCGCGTCGTTCTTCGTAGGGTGTTCCTGAAAATCTGCAATAGGACCATCATCATAACTTATGCTGGGGTTTCACCTTTTTGTGAGGCAGATTTAATTAGCAAATTAGTATTTTCTTATAGTATTATTTATATATGTTTTTTATTTATATATATTATTTATATATGAAAAAAATATACAAATATTTTTTTCTTTACTTCGGTACCCTGCTGCCTCACACATAAAATTATTTTTTATTTTATTTTTTCAATATCATCTTTTCTTTCGCTACTGTGGAAATTGGAACCGGACGCCAAAGCTTCGCATTCAACTTCAAAACGTTTTTCCCGCGAAAATATATAACTATTTGTATATTTCACTTCTGTTGGTCACCCTCAATTCTAACAATTGCTCTTAATAATTTGTTCATGAACGACTCGCAATCCAGAACTCTGTGCCCCACAAGCCATCTGTTCTTCACACAAAAAAACATCTTCAAACTGAATAGCTGTGTCTTCCAGGGATTTTTATAAATATAGACACATAGTTCAGGTAACAGAAATAAAAACATTTACTCGACATCTCCGAATAAATGAACCTTACAACCAAAACAATACGCGTTAATTTCCCTTGTTTACACACTCCTAACTGTGTAATTAGTCTGAACAGTACAGAAGTATGGCCCATTATATCCTGCAGTAGCTGTACCTACGCATTACTTCCATTCCAGCACTTACTGCCGTGCCAGTTAATGCTAACTCCATTCCAAGAACCAAACAACAACATTAAAGTGCGATTCATTGAAAAATGCATCATTCGCCTTAGCGTAAAAGAAACATTCGAACAATTAAATTGCTTTCATCATTTTCAATGCCTTCGAGAAAGTTGTAATAAAAATATCCCAACGGCATTTGTTTACACTTACTGCATCCTACTCTACGTTATGAGTTAGAAAAGGATAGAACTTTACAAATGCATACGATAAGTGCAAGAGCCAAGAGGTTGCTTCATTTACTTACAGTTATACGGCCAAATTGAAATGGTCCGTCTAAACGTGTATTTTACACCAATCCGCGGTCTTTTCACCTCGCTGTCGTTATAACCTGTGGGTGTGTTTTTATTTCTACGTTGGCGGCAATATGTAATAAGGTAAACAGAGTCATAGAGGCCGTCCAACCAGTTGTATACATCGAGTTTTTCCACAATGAATTATTAGCTGACTTGGAATGGACCCAAAAAGAATTACTAATATAAATTTTGTGTTATATGATACTAACAGTTCGAGTCCCTCGTAATAAATTACAATTCTTCTTTCTAAGACATTGCGTTGCTTGTAATTTGTCTTAAGGAACTGATTAATAACGAACGAATCCTCTCCCTGCCTATCGCATTAGGAAAGATATGTTGGTGTTTGTCTTATCCATTATAGGGTGCTAGGATAACATATCCCGTGCTGTTATGCCTATGTTGGCAGAACTCCTTGAAACCTTTTGTTCTTTTAATTAAGTTAATTTCCAACAAAACGATTTCTTCGTGTTTCTAATTTTTAATTGTTATACTGCGGTGTTCACGCAGTAGCGGAAACAAAAGTAACGCAACTCAGTTACATATTCCTCACTTGTAAATATTGTACCAATATTTTGTAAAATAATCTTTCGCGTAAAAATTACTGAAAGGATTTTGATGAAACTTGCCAATGTGACCGACTAACACATGAGCTATACAACTACGAACATTCCCCGTGGTTTTGTTTGTAATCCATAGCTGGTCTCAAATAAAATAATACATCTGTAGGCAGTATTATCCATCAATACGAAGTCCACTAGTCTTACTACTCATTTACACAGTACTCTGTAGTTTGAACTGTAAACGAGTTGGAAATTTTTTTTTCGGACATCAACTTATGCTGTTGAAGCGAAGAGCAGCCCAATGAAGCTTCATCGATTGCTATGAATTCTCGTCCGGCGACGAGACAGGGTTTGGGGTCGAAAGAGGGACTGACCCCCTCTATCCCGTCGATGGGAGAGATGCATCCCGACATGAGAATACAAAAATCATATACGCTAAGTTGCTGATTGCAACCCCACCATGGTTCAAGCCTTGTCGTGGCGGTGGGGCTTAGTAGCCTGGGTAGTAGTGAACCCAGGCGAAGCCAATTGAACCGAGGGGGATCTTTGCACCCCTCCTATAAGAGGAGGAGGGTTAAGGATCAGGAGGAGGAATCGCTCTCGGTACCCCTCTTATAAGAAGAGGGGACCTAAGAGCAACAGGAGGTGGTTTTTGCGCACGCTTTTGCGCACGGGGCGAGGATGGGAACCTCACCCCATCGCACTGTCCCAGAGTCTGTAGGGTTGTCCTGTAATGCCGGGCAACCCAATCTGTGGAGGTGGAGTTGGTACCTTAGGGGGCTGACTAGCCGTCGAGGTGCCCTGATGATTGTTGTTCCGGGGCACATCACCAAGGGCGGCACTGATGACACTCGCGGTGGTTTTCGTGGGTATTCGGCACTATCATGTACCGCGAGTCCCACACACCGCTGGACCCCACCCTGGGCGCGTGAATACGATGTACAGTCACGGATGCTTTACAATGACAGTTGTATATGATATCGTATATCTTGTATTTTATAAATTAATGTTAAGTAATACACAAGACACCCAGGCAAAATGACTAGAACAGGAAAATAAACACAATTTCCATATATGCGTATTATGCTGTATGCACGCAGACTACCGCAATGCGAGGAGCATTAAAAAGGATAAGGGAGTAAGTGAGTAAGCATATTTAAGTTTAAAGTGACTTTAAACTTAAATATGCTTATTTATTTGTTGCCTTATCCTTTTCAAGAGTCCGAGAAAAGGAAAGAATTTTAATGCATACTAGTTCTTCTTTGAAATTTGATAATGAACATAAAATTTAAGTTAGTCATCGAAAAAAAATGATAGTGAAATCCATCCATTTATGAATTATCAGAACTCGAGGAGGAAAATTTTTCGGTTGCTCTTTTTTATTTTTCATCTTCCGCTCCGAATAATTTTTTTCGTTCTAGAACCGTCTTCACCCTACTACAACCTTTAGGGATGTTATAAATTATCCGATTAAACTTATGTATGTCAAAATTTGTATGTATGTTAGTTACGCTTTAACCTAAAAACTACTGAATGCAATGCAATGTGACATACATTCATCATTATCAGCCCTTATCGGTCCACTGCTGGACATAGACTTCTCCCAACGAACGCTAAGACGAACGAACTAATGCTACTCGCAACCATCCCGACCCGGCTACTGCATGGAGATCGTCTTCCCACCTGGTGAACAGTCGACCCACACTTCGTTTTCCTAAACACGGCATCCCCTCCAGAACCTTACTGGCCCATCTGCCATCTGTTCTTCTGAGTGTGTGACCAGCCCATTGTCACTTCAGCGAACTTAGTCGTCGCGTGATAAAACGGGTACTTAAATTCTCTGCCTTATGACTTCGTTACGAATTGTGGCGGAGAAAGAAACACCCAACATAGCACGTTCAATAGTCCGTTGAGCTATTGTAAACTTGCGGACGATAGTCATCACGGGGAGAACGCATTGGTTGAATACTTTCGTCTTCAAGCTCTGCGGTAAATAGGCCATGTGAGAATGTGACGAAGCTTCCGGAAAGCTGCCCAAGTGTGTGTGTGTCTGTGTGTGTTGACTTTGTTAACGAAGATATGATGCCAAGTAGTAGAGTAACCAAGAATAGACAAGATAGTTTACGATTTTTTTGTTGAAACTAAAATCAACAACTTCTAGTAATATAAGTGCTTTCTATCTATTAGATACATAAATATAAAGATATAGTTTAGCTTATGTACTTAGCATGTAAACACATAAAAGAAACTGATCATTTCCTTTTACTTGATCATAAAAATCGTTGCTTTTACAATACTCTTTATCCGTTGCAGATGCTAGATTAAATTTTATTTAATAACATTAGCAGGTGGCAGGCACTGGGCACTCCATTTCATTGTGCATTAATCGACATAAAATATTGCCTATATTTTATGTTGGACAAATTAACACATCTGTGTGAAGTGTCAATAAAATCGGTCCAAGCTCCCTGTAGATATATAAACAAGAAATCACCGTGACACGACAATTCTGTATAACACTAGGAGTATCCCGCCACTTCACCCGCGAGGCTCCGGTCCTAAATGTTGCAGCGTAACGGAATGTAAAAGGCTTTGTTTATTATCCGATTTGTAGTTCCAAATATGGCAACGTTCAAACAAACAAGAAACATAAATAATAAATTAGTACACATTATTGTCTATTCTATGTACACCCACACACACACACACACACACACACACACACACGCACACACACACACACACACACACAACGTGCTGCATCATGGCGCACATCGCAAAGAATTTGCTAATCTGACGTAAGTGACCGCCTGGATTCGCCAGTAATTCACTATTATCTTAGTGACTAGTAAATCAGAGAATGAAGTTAAATCCTGTTTCACCATAACAATGCAACTAATCATCAACATGCGGCCTAAACTTAAAGCTGACATTATAACTATCCCTCTAGGATTCACATCGCAAAATCCATCTCAAGGGAATTATGGGGCTAAAATGCACTTTTCACCTTATTCCAGACTGTACAATGTCTACACTCAATGTGTACGACACAAATCCATTCAGTAGCTTTTGTGTTAAATAGAATCATTTATTTCATCTTTGTCTAAAATCTATTAGCATTCTGGCCAGGAGATCCCTGGCCAGGATGCTAATAGATTTGTATTCCTAAAGAGTTACACATACTGACAAAAGCTAACAAAATGGTGATAAAAACTATCGAGACTGTTGACTATTTAATAAAAATAACAACAGACAATTAGAAGTTGGCGTAGTTTTTGCCCGAGGTTACTGAAAATAGACAACATCTCTAGATTAGAAGAGGTCATCTTGATACGGCGTGTAATAGCTTGGCAAGAAAAATATCGACATGTCTAAAAATAACAAAATCGATGAATACTTTGCTATCATTATCGTCCAGAATTAAACATTTATCAACGCTGAGATAGTGAAATCCAATGATTGACAAACTAATGGCGTCAAACGGCCACAGAACTCCTTACGAGCGAGTCCATTCATTAGATGTTCATAGATACTGTAACTGGGCACCATAAGGATTACACCATGTGAACTTCCATCAGGAACTAATAATATGTTCACGATTAGAACTCACAGGTCATCCTACTTTTGGGGTTTACAGGTAACTCAAGCTATCAAAATTAAATGAAAACTGGCATGAAAGGCGTGCTGTCGTATTAGTAGTGTATACTTGAAATTCGGGCTGAAATTGCAAATATTAGTTCGAGCTATGAGCATTTACATATGCCACGCTTGAACAAAACGTAATTACTTGCAAGTCTTAGAGGACAATTAGAAGCAACTTTCTAAACTTCATGTTACTGATGCTATAACGACCTTGCTTTTGCCCTTTCAACCTTACGTCTAGTTACGGCTTGTAAACGATCGATATTTTGCTATATTTTACAAATTATTTGATGTTATTGGGTCCTTTTTTTCGGAAGGACCTACTATTGCTGGCGGTGCTATTGTATTTGCAATAATAGTTCATCCGACTAGAATATTGTTGGATCTTAAGTTTTAATAGTATGATAACGTCCAATATATCCAAACATTATTTCCGTATACGGCATTAATTAGGGTACAAAGGTATAGAATTATAGTTGCCTCACGACTGTACCCGCATCAAACTATCGGAATGGTATTTTTTTTTTGGGACAATTTTATTTTATGTCATTCCAGCTTGCCATCTATAAGTGTCAGATTTCAACCGCACATTGGTTTGCTTTTTTAAATCAATGTTTCGGGGGTTTTCGCATGAAAGAATAACACACTACATACAATTGCATTTATAATTTTAAAAGGACTTTATAGGATATGAGCAGTCAACTTTTCGGAGTCCAATGTACGAAATATTTTAGATTCATGTACGTAGCAAAAAGCGAGAACCCAAGGACTTAATGCTCGTAAAGTGTCGGCTCAGTCAGTTAGCACATAAGCATACAATTATTTTAGTCGGTGACATGGACTAAGCGACATGTTACACATAGTGAGTACACCGCAAGTACCTGCTTATTGACACCTACGTAATATCGGCTGGACCGTCTTCTGGACGTAACACTTTTTACATTGAAGCTGGCAGCGCTTTTAGAAGAACAAATATGTAACGACTTGTTAGCATCCACAAAAAAACTATAATATCTGTGTGAAGCTTAAATCGCAAATGAAAAAAGATGGAATCTAAATTCTAACAGATAAAGTATTTGAAAGTGTTACATATTCCATTGTTTCTTACTTTCTTTCGGTACTTATTTGTTTTTTGAAAAACATTGGATATTGGCGACGATGTCATTACATTTCCTTTTCCTGAGATTAGTAGCAAGTAGAGATTAGTGCAATTGATTTCCGACTATCCCAGTCTTCCTCCCTCTCTCTCCCTCTAATCAACATGTTGACTTTATTCATGGGTTCGAATGAAGTTGCTATCCCCAGTTAGTATGAGATCATTTAGTTTATCAGCCATATCATATCTAGTGAATATTATACAAGAGGTGAACAAAAAAAAAAACACCAATTTTATCTAGTAGTTTTTATATGCTGCGGCCTCTACATTTTTTTTGTATTAATCTATATCGTGGCAGCATTTCTTAGTACAAATAATTTGATATAAAAACTTGGTGGGTAAGATTTTTAATAATGTACATAATGTTTAGAGCACTTGCCTAGTTTCTGGTGGCTTATTCGGCCGCATATGCAAATCACCATATCATTATGCTGATGATGTGCTGTATATAATTACTTGTACTTCACATTCTGTATATACGTGTTGATTGTGATTTATAGCTAGCCATTTAAGAATTATTTATTGCTGTGTATTGTGTGATTCTGCATGGACAACATATATTATCTTCGGCGAGTATATTTGCTACCGTAAATATCTGTCTCGATTAATTATATATTAGATACATTAAGATGACCACAGTGTTGTGTGACGTAACGATACAGATGTATATAGAGTACGAAGGCCAGCCCAGAAGGGATCCGTCGTAATCCAATGTATATCTGTGCGGTACGCATCCGAGATACTGATATTCTCTTCTCATCTTCCTTCTCTTTGAAACCTCGGACACTAGTAGTTGTAGGCGAGCTTATGATTTCTCTGCTCTATCTATATCATCTCTATGGGCGGCAACGCGCAAATTAAGACGAAGCCCGGCCTGGTGCGGCTCCGTAGTCCATATTAGAGAGGACCGTTAACACAGAAATATTCCAATATTCTATATAATCGTTGTTATCATACGAAAATATTAAATTAGCTACAGCAAACACTCATATCGTGATGCATCCCATCTGCGGGAGAGAAGGGGTACGATCCCTCCTTGGATCCTAAACCTAGTCTTTTCGCCCAGTCGCGATAGCGTAAATCCACTGCAACGAATATGTTATGTACTCTAATAAAATACTCTTTACATTTAACACTCTTGATTATCAATACTTTCTTATCAGACGAATCAATTAGCCTCACTACTAAAATACTTCATTGATTGAAATCGGAATAAATCGATTAATGTGGAATCGGTAAACAGTTAACGATCAGGTAGGTCCAATTCAATAACGTGCCATTAGACATTGTATGTTCAGTCATAAAAAAAGGTTTGTTATTCCGTCATCCATTGTGCTCTCAGAGACGGAGCTATCAGTGGCCCCGTGTACGTGACCGATGCCGTGTGTAACTCAAGTAATATCTCTGCAGAACAATACGAGCCCCCGCCCCTTTTTAAAAACCCGTTCTCTCCCTGCGCTCTTAGTTTAGTTAGCGCACAATTTCACGCTGATGTTACGTCACTGACGCCCAGGACTGATGTTGTGACCGGGTTGTAGCCACCGCTCGAGTAACGTCCAAACCGGATCCACGATCATGGCAGTCATTTAATTTCGCTCTCCCTCTTAGCGTTTTTTACATTATAATTTGTCGTCTGCATTGTATTCGAAGGACACTTGTGGATCAAATTTTTCCCCGATCGAGTCAGAAGGAGTCAGGTAACGTTTTTCGAGCGCATTGTGTCTTTACGTAGACGTTTCTATGTGCTCTGCATCCTGAGCGGCTCAATGAATTCATAAATTCGTTTCGTCGTGAAATTCGTCTTGAGAACATGCGAGTGAGACTTATTTTACGCAGTAACTATGTATAGTATGTAACTACATATGTAATATTACAGAAAGTAATGTTAAATCAAAACTATTCAGTTTATATAATAACATTTTAATGTGTCCTCATGTTTTGTTACAGGTACTGATGTTACACAATTTACAACTGAATATTAAGTAGATAAGGTAAAATATAAAATAATAAACTTTTAGCATTTTAAGTTATTTTTACTTGATGTGTCATACGTGTGTGTATATTTTACATTGACAATTATTAGAATATATTCTTTAAGAAACGATTGAACATCGTTTGTACCGGATAAACTCATGGAAGTGGGCATAGGGCCCTCTAGGAACACATTACTGATGAGTGAAAGTCCATAGTGTAGATTGAGTTTACTAACATGATGACAACGGCCTGACTAGGTTGCTTGCGAGCAGCTCTGGGCATGGAGATATCATAGACGGAGAAGGGAAGCCAGTCTAAAACGCTGTCCATGTCGAAAGAGAAAAAAGGTGTGGCTTGCTGCCTGTCTTTCACTTTCATTTCTCACTGTGTAAGGCGCACGCGAGATTATATATGCAAAGAGTACGAAGTTCTCATCTTCCGTCTCTATCAACCAAGGTGTGCTTCCCTACATTATCTATATGTAATATTATTGTCTGTGTGGCTGTGAGATAATTATCCTGGCTTTCATTGTAAGAGGGCGGCTATGTTTGGCTGGACGTGTGGTGCGGGTCGCGTCGGTCCCTCATGGCCGACCGAACTTAGTGTACACGTGATCAACAGTTCCGGGTCTCAGCAAAGGCGGCGCGGATACCACGTACGGTTTTATTGGGCATTCAGCGTTGCCGTCTGCTGCGACCTCTGACCTCACTCAGGGTCAGTGACGGCGCGTAGATTCTTTTTCCTGCTTCATTAAAAAACCCTATGTTCAGTAGTGAATGAATAAGGAGTAAAGGGACATTTCCATCTGTAACCTTAGATGTAGTAATACGCATTTTGCCGAGGTTGATCAAATGAATTTTTGCGAATTTTTCTACGTACTAAGCACTATTGGGTGTATCCAGTGTGCTTAATCTGCGGTCTCTAAAGTTATGTAAATATTTTTTCCCGTCTCTTCTCCGTGTACTATATAATGTAACCAAGCAGCCTGTTCCTCTTCTTCTTTGCCGGTTCCTTGATGCTCACGATCGTGACCGAAACCCACCCGCTATACTCGCCTGTTCGCTCTGTTTTAACAACATAAAAAAAATATTTTATCACTGTTAAATAATAAGTTTATTTTTCTGCGTACATGAATTATAGATGATACGGGCAATAACTACTTCTCTCTATTTTTACCAGAACGACTACCGTACAATACACTAGCGACACCCCAATCATGATAGCTAAACGAGCTCCTCCAGCCACCACGATAATGCAAGGACAACTTTAGTTGCCGCGCGTGAGCTGCCCAGAAAACCTCGCTTTCTGTCCGATCCGCGCGATTTTACTCATCTTAATTCATTAGTTTATTCATACCCCGGGGCTTAATTCGTTTTTATGGACAAAACTCCAGTACCAATATATAAAAGAAAATATTTTTAGGTACACCCTAACACATTAGTTGTTTCGACGGAAAGACTTGCCGTTGAAGTTAGGTTTAAAAGTTTCTGATTAGCATAATTATAAAATTCATATCTGCTAATATCGTTGCTTCAAACACGTTTTGTTATACAAGTACAGATCTGTGTCAGAGTACTGTATTACATCATGCCAAATGTTATTACTAGTATGTTAATAATAATTTTAAATAATACACTGCAGGTACCGAACATAGGTAGCTAACAACATAATTATTATAATCTGACAGTAATTCGACATAACGCCACGACTGATTGAAGTTTATAAATAATTGTGCTCACATGTGGTTTTAGGAGCTCGAGCAGAATTTAATCACAAAAAGTGTGTCTGTAGACTGCACAACAGGAACAAAACTATATACTAATAGAAAGGAAGTGTGTGCTCTCAGCTCTCTCTCTCTCTCTTACCCCTACGGTAATATATAAAAGTAACTCTTATCCTTTATATGTTAACTAACTTATATCTCTTTTTCAACTTTCGTTGGCCTCATTTTCGTATCGCTCTCAATCGTCAGGCTACTGCCCAAATAAAGCTTGTTAAGAAGTTTTACTTAAATGTTTTTTACCGAAATCAGGCAATGGTTAACATGTATATAGACATACATACAGATTGTTTAGCAGTTTTTGCAGGAGGTACCAACACATGACAACAAGACAGGACAAAACCGTAAAAGGAAAATAAATGTTTTGACCCTTACAAATACCTCAACTGTTATAATTTTCTTAAATATGTAATACGTAAATATTTGATTTTACATTATATAAATATAAATATATATATATATGTATATATATATATACATATATATACATACATATATATATATATATATATATATATATATTTTATATGCAGTTGTATATAGCTCTTACTTTTTTTATGGTGTGCGTCAATTTTGGGACGTAGAAAGTACTAAACATACATATATACTTCAACATGACTGTCCTTTTACAGTCAGGTAATAAAGGAAACATTAATTTACCGATATTCAATGAGTTAATAAAACGATTCGACTACCACATGCCAGTTCCAAGGCCTTTTTGTTTCGGAATCATTTACCTGGGCGTTACGCCGTCATTACCGTGAGCCTTCACACCTCGCAACAAACAAGATTAACGTTGATGTAACCTTAAACATGACAATATGTTTCATCCTAAACGCTTGTTACACTGTTCGTTAACAATGACTTATCTATAAGGATACGCCATTTAGTTTTAAAAAAAATCTATGTTGTACACTAACCATTTCTCATGTACCTAATCACTTTGGAGTATAAAACGTGTTTTATTTAACAAAGCTTGTAATAAAACAAATTTCCCAATAGCTGTATGTCTGTATGTGGTCGTTTTTACTGAATAGACTTTTATCTAGTTTTCATACACTGATGAAGGGATTTTCGAATATGGTTTTAGTGTATGTTATTCACGAACGCAGCCGAGACGGATCCGTAACTCCATAAATGTAGATGAAGGATGAGGCTATTCGTATAATGAAAAAACTTAACAACGACTGCTTAAAATAAGGATTAACCCATTCAGTGTCTGTAACGCGAGTGACGCGGACCCTTCAAGCCTTCAGGCTTAAATGTAAGCGTTTACCATGGTATAGATAAACATCTACATTTAAACATACATATATAAGCTCGATAAATGTTCTCTTTCTATCACAGTCGGACGAAAATAAGAGCGTTATTCGTTACATTTGCACTTGTAGACTGTGGGAACAAAAAAAAACAATTTCTAATTAATTTTCTCCAACAAATGCGAAATAATTTTGTCAAACATCGCATTGTGCCCATGTAACATTTAATTTACATGATTCAGCCGGCTGCCTAAAACTTATTTTGTTCCTAAACAGAATGAGATAAGATATCTGTTACATAATACGTTTATACCTAAAGCTAATTATGTGCATATAAATTATACACATGTTTATGTATACCCACGTAGTACACAAATATACATACAATGATTGTAGACGTAATATTGTTTGGTGAAACGGGGAAACGTTTTTACGTCCATACCACTGGGTCCTGTGGGATGTACAGTGTGCGGCACATTATAGTGCCAAATAGGAAAAAAAACACCATTCACTATGTCCCATGCCGCTTTTGGTGAGGTGCCCCAAAACTGTAAATCATCAGGGTAATTCGACAGCTTTTCAGTCCCCTAAACACCACCACCACAGATGGGTTGTCCTGTATCAAAGGACAGAGTTTCCTTATTGCCTCTTACCCTACAATGGGGCACTGAAAACTCACAAACCGTACGAAACGCTACCTCTGTCACTTGTGGTATTGTGTCAGTGAGATATACGGGTCCAGTTCAGCTGCATTGCAGCATGGGATCTATTACTTTATCTTACTACTCTCTCTTTTTATTTTTTCCTGATTCATGAAATCGGGAGAAACGAATCCATGATTTTTAACTCTAATTAGCATGTAAACAAAATTGAAAATATTCTATATGGTCGTTTCTACTTTCGCGACTTTTACTAAACTATGGAATCACTAATTCATTTCTGGTCAAACTTTTACTTTAAAATACTTCTAGAAAAAGCAACGCATACCTCAGTATAAATATATTATTTTATCGTTCCATTTCAAGACAACTCCACCGCCATACTTATAATCATTACAGAAAGTAATGGTTATAAGTGTATAATTATAATCATTACAGAATGTATACGAGTACTTCTACAGTCTGCAAAACGTTGATGGAATATAGCAATCATTTATACATTAGGAGTTAGAAGTCCATTCGTTTACCGATTACAATCAGGTGCGTTGTAGTCCAAGTCCTAAGGCATTTGGCCTTGCGGTGCATTAGATACAAGATGACGTGAGCGTTGCAAATAAATCCGATCAATGATATATCTCAAACTCAATTATAATATCTTTTTATAGTGTAGGGAGCAAAAAAAAAAATCGATGCCTTTGGACGACTAACGACGCCGATAGACATCCGCATTAATGTGATATAGATGTTGTTCCATCATGTAACCCTTCCCTCCATTTTATCTTAACCCCTAACATGTGGTATTCAGTGCACTCTGCCTAGCCCAGTAGGGCACTGACGTGGAGATGTCCTCGTGTGTCTCCTACATAATTAAGGTTACGCGTAACATATATGTTAACTTTTTTAAAACTTTTGTGACAATAATTAGCCCAAGTCTCGAGATATAAAAAGAGGTCTTTATATATGAATATGAAGACAATTGAGTAGATGAGCCATTTGGTGACCACCGATTTACGTTTGCATATGCAGATCGCGTTACATATATACAAAGAGTGCGAAAGAATCAACATATTCTCCATAGCTAGGTACAATAAAAAACAACTCCATCAGCGTAGTCTGAGGATAAAGTTTAAGCGTTTGCTGAACAAGAGCATAATTTTTCAATACTTAAACGGTGTAGAAACCGAAATTTCAGGACAACGAAAATAATACTTTAGTGAGCGAAAACCCTTGGATTTTGCACATTTGCCGCATGTATTATAATTTATAACATCTGTTAACTTTACAATTAATATGATGAATCATGTTGCAATTCTATTTGAGTATTTGTTGGTGTGTACGCCTTGTATAGTTGAAACAGCGGCGAGAGCGCTAATTGCTCAAAGCCCTTAAAATTGCAGTTATTAACAATGCTATAATTACAAATTCTCCGAACACTAAGCAGCACAACTGCAGCGCTTGTTTTTGGTGTAAATTTTCATAAGAAGCAGAAATACCAGTTAAATAATAAATCAATGTTGTTTAATTCATGTATTGACGTAGTGCTGAGCTGCATTGCAAACGGATTCGTTTTTTCACGACATAAAACAACAAATTGTGGACACAGTTCCGCTGTTGTGTTATAGACCGATTGGGAATCAAAATTATATTTTCCAAAATGCGTGTCAAACCGAAAATGACGACAGGCGTTATTTACACAGTTTGATATTACTTCAGAGAACATTTTGTTTAGTTATCCAGCCCCACATGTTTAACCTATCCGAAATAGGTCAATGTCTTTACACAATGTTGATGACATGGTACAATTACGGTCCGTGGGCCCCGGTTTATGGTGTCATGCCATTTATAGCCATAATAGGCCAATAAAGCTTTGTTGTCAACATAAATAGATGAACACAATGTGACATCTCGGACCCTATATTTGAAATTGACGTTTTAAATATGGAACGTCAACTTTTTTATTGCTACGTCTATCGGCTTTGAATTACTTACCTGTACAGGCCAACTTATGTCTCATTTTAAAAACACTACAATAATTTTGACTTGTGGAAATTCGACATCAACAATTCAAAAGTGATAATACCGGAGGGTATTATCTATCATAAGATGAAAATAACCATACACTATATAGTAATACTACGTACTAAAATGACTTAGTAGCAATAAAAACTATGTATGCAACAAGTAGATTGTTTTCTGGAGATAACACAAATCGTGTCTTATATATTTTATTCATATCTCGTGCTTTTACAATTTATTCCTTAAAATATTTATATATGTTCAAATCACCCCAGTTGATCCTAATTATTTTTGTGGAAAAACCATTCGGATTTAAAAGTAAGAGGTTCGCACAATCCGCATATCGAACGCTATATCTGGAATGCTGTCACAATAACTTGGGAAACTTCGTGTTTCTTGGAAAATCCATATTACGACATCACTGATGAGGAATGAGAGAGCACGTTTCTTAACAATTGCCAAGTTCTTGTTCGTATTAAACTTTTCTAGCCGTGAAGAACAAAAAACTAAAAAAAACCATTCAATGCGAGTGGTCCTCGCTCACGAAGGGTTCCGTACGCCATCAATATATAGAAATTATAAGACAATGTCCCCAGGACTGTGACCGTGTATGTATGTGATTGATTTTCTCAAAATCTACAAGTTAGACTCTAATGCGGTCTTCATCAGTTCAACTGAAAAATTGTCGGGAAAGGTTATAGTTTGTTCCGGTAGCCAACAAGACTGAGTTATACGAGCAAAACCGGGGCAGATCGCTAGTAAAAAAAGGTATAAATACATGTGTTGACATAAATATATTATTTGTGAATTCTTTACTGGTGATGGACAGAAGGACAACAGAGTCTTAGTAATTGGACCCCGTCTTTACCCTTTGGGGACGAAACCCCCAAGGAAGGTTCCCGATTCAATTATACTCACATCCAGCGTAAGTTTCTCAACGTATCGCCAGATTCCCTTCCGCACTAAAACGTCAAGGAGAAATCATACCCGTATGGAGTGTAGTCAACACGGTAGCTGATAAATGAGTCTATCCATCAACAGCCGTACATTTATAATGCCTATACGTTGCCCCTTTTATCCTACCCTCCATTGAAGAAATATATATTTTATAATTAATCGGTATAAAATCTCCAACAAAAGAATTACCTTCGACTTCAAAATATTTCGCACGATTTACTTTTACAGAGTGACGTATAGACAGATGTAAGACTGATGAGATCACACCTATACCACAAACAATATCAAATGTCAAAATGACGCTAAGATCAAAAAAACAGAAAAAAAAGAGTTGATAAATGAACACGAGAATATAAGAATCCAAGATGTAAGACGAGTAGATTATAGTTAATATAGATTATATTTATGGGTACACCTCAAATTAAAAATGCTTCAAAACTTTACTCTATAAAATTTTATAACATAACATAGCAGCCTAAATGGAATGTAGATTCTAGACATTTCATATGGATCACGACCAACGACTAGGACAGAAGATACACATTTTATAAGTACCTAAGTACATTGGCAATTACAATGAAACCTCATTACCAGAATCGCTTCTGAGCAAAGTGTTTCTATACGATGATGTCGATATGAATGTCGTAAGTCGCATAAAATTATGAAAGTGTAGATTAATTATCGATGTTATGTATCGCAGCCCTAAGTAGGAGTAGTGAGTCCTCGCCAAGGCCATACAAAACGAGGAACTAAACTATTAGAAAACTATAGGCCCTACACGGGGCTTGTTCCGCAGGTCGAAATTTCCAGGACGAAAACGTTGGTACCAAAAAGGAATTGTGTCTTCTTTAGCAGCACGACCGTCATACACATCATCACCCTACGAGTCGTTTCCGCAGCAGTAGTGCCACGGCGGAACTTGTACTTGTAAACAAAGCGATATTTTAAGTTTTCAATTTTGTAAAATGAGTGAATAGAGAAAAAAACAAGAAAAAAAACCAATAAAATACCGGTCATCGAAGCACAAGTACATGTGTAAATAGCTATACAAATTTGAATTTGGAATTCCTTACCAAAGAGGAGAAATTCGTGATTAAATTGGCCAGTACGAAAAACGCCAATTTCGTATGTAAGGAGCCAATAATTAAATACCGTTATATTGATGTAAGCTGTTCATGTCGCTATCAGCAAGCACCCTTTCATGAAAAAAAAAACTGAACGGCGCCGATATTTTTGCTAAATAAGAGCTCAAACAAACTTATTTTGTGTGGAAGCAGAAAAATAATAAAAAAAATGTCATATACATTTGTTAATTGTAACAAAAGTGTTATCATTATGTTGTAATGATATCATGAGAAAAGCAGAAAACATAACGAATTTTATCGGTATTTCTCAGATCGGACATAGGGTTGGAACCAATGGTAAAGCATCTCATTGGAAATCCAATCAACGGTTAAAAAAAATACCAATCCATACAGTGAGCGTCTCAAAACCATCGATATAAAAGAAGTGCAACTGTCATAAGGTTTATGTACAATCACACGATGAAATAGAATGGCAGTCTATCGTACATCTTGTATTTTTGTGTATTAATGCGTCCAATACAATATTTATAAGATCTCGTATTCTTCTACTTCAAATGAAAATAATTTGATAAATAATTCCGCTTAAATATATTATTTGCTTCAATCATTTTTAAATTAAATAAAATAAATACTGACACTTTGCCATCGATATATCGTGGCATCCCTATGTCTGGCGGAACCGGTTTTTCATGTCGGTAAGTCCACGTTGTTTGCGCATTTTTTATCTGTAATTTTGCCCATGTTTGATTTTGACTGAAAATTAGGAGCAAGGATGAAGCAAGTGGGGCGTAGCTGATTATTATTTCCATGAAAATTATTAATTAGTAGACGTTAGTGTTCAATAGTCGTGCAGCAGTCGCGGGTTCTAATCGCATCGTTGGTATGATTGAATCTTTAATAGTACCTTTGTCATTTAGATTTAATTCAGTTTGGTATATTATTAAACATTATCGGCATTAGCCCTTTACTGTTTGCTGGAATCGTTATTAAACATCTCACCACGCGGTTATACCAACGTAATTCCGGTCCTACTAGTCGGTGGCGTCATTGTATACCTAGTATGGGCATAAATATTGTAAGGAAGAAGAAAAAAATTATTCCAAATAACATTTGTTACATTTACAGTGTGTTATTTTAATACACAAATATAAACAATAAAAATATAAAAAGCTGTCCTTTAAACGTTGAGACCAGTTTTCAATAGAATAACGCACTCTTTCCATGGGGAAATTCTTCACTGCCAATCGTATGGATTGTTCTAAGGGCTCCAAATAATTGTTGCGTTTAGAGCAATCTGTACTCTCTAAAACTGACCGTAAATCATAACCCAGCGGATTAAGGTCGGCTAGATGAAGTGTAGTCTTCTGCTCCCCACCATGGTTCAAGCCTTGTCGTGGCGGTGGGGCTCAGTAGCCTGGGGTTATCCGAGACAACTTGGGCGAAGCCAATTGTACCGAGGAGGTGGCGGCTCTTAGTACCCCTCCTATAAGAAGACGGGGACTAAAGAGTAGGAGGAGGTGCCGCTCTTTGTACCCCTCTTATAAGAAGAGGGGACAAAAGAGCAAAAAGTGGCGGCGCATTTACGCACGGGGCAAGGGGCGAGGATGGGAACCTCACCCCATTGCACTGCCCCAAAGTCGGTGGGGTTGTCCTGTGGTGCGGGACAACCCCATCTGTGGAGGTGGCGTCGGTCTCTTCGGGGGCTGACTTGCCGTCGAGGTGCCCTGATGATTTGTTGTTCCGGGGCACCTCATCAAAGACGGCACTGGTGGCACTCGCGGTGGTTTCTGTGGGTATTCGGCACTATATAATGTGCTGCGAGCCCCACACACCACTGGACCCCACCCAGGGCCAGTGAAGGCGCGTAAATGCGTTTCCCCGCGTCAACGAAAAAAAAAAGTGTAGTCTTCTGCTATGATGAAGGCCGTTCGCTTCCAACAAAGACCGCGCAGACGGATCTTTATGACCCGGCGCAGAGTCTTTCTGAGCCTATAGAATTCCTTGATAAACACACTATTGAACACAAGAATTTTTCAGTTTCGGCCAGACCAGAGTATTTCCTGAGATTAAAACGTTCAAAGAAACAAACTTTTCAGCTTTTTATGATAAGTATAGATACCAAATTATATTGTGTTAATTATAACCATTAGGTATATTTGTAAGTTCTTTTAGTTTAATTTTAATAAACACGTATACATTAAAATTGTCCGCTAGTTCCTGGAATTTCAACGAAGGTCTTGGAATTATAACGACTAATTGAGATGAGACATCTGCCGCTTTTTAGGATAGAGTCAATTTATCTGACGACCGGCTGGCTCAGTGGGTAACGTGGCGGTTAGTCCGCGTGTTACGCTACAGGTCGTGGATTCGAATCCAGCCTAGGTCATGGATGTTTAAATATGTGTTATATGTATTTCTATAATAAAAATCTTGAATATATTCAATCTCTTAAATTTATAAAAAATATTAAATATATTTCCGTTGTCTTGTACCTGTAACACAAGTCCTCACGGCACTTATCACAGGGTAACGTGGTTTGATAAGTCGACAGATATTATTATATTACTTGTTATACATATGTATGATTTGCAAGGAAAAAATAGAAACAAATTATAAAAAGATGTAGATTTTTAAGTACCTTCCTTTAAGAGAAACAGCGAAATCGTGTGGAACTTCACAGACCCAACTTTTGTGTAATTCGACGCAGACAGACGGACAAAAATAATAAGATATTTAAGAATAAAGATTCTTAATATATACCGCAAAGCTTATAATTATGTTAAATATTATTAAAGTATAACTTAAGGTTGAAGTTGAAGTGATATCGTAAATATATAAAAATAACTGTTTGTGTTGTGTTGCGAATAGCAGGAGATCGGTCGTCTTGGCGTTCTTTGAGAGAATCCTATGTCCAGCAGTGGACCGACAAGGGCAAATAATGATGAATGAAATGTGTGTCGGGATGTCAGCTATCATAAGCTCTTGCCCAATGGAAAGGCACCAATAATTATTACTCCAATAAAGTGCCCAATTTGGTACGTGGTTCGCTCACAATACGTGCCTTAATCGTTTCCGATAGTGTTTCGATTGTAACATTGTTTGTAGCGGAAGCACACGTTTGGACATATGGGTCGCATTGAGCTGAACTGGCGATTTACTTCCTAATACACAAGTGGATCTGCTGCTGAATTAAAAAAAAAACAGGTTAAAAGAACAAAACATTTCTTTAAACAAGGAACACACGTTTTTAATGTTTTATTTGAAAAACATAATAAACACTGTTTTAATGTTACATTGTTGTTTTAAATACTATGCTTTAAACTTGTGCAGTGCACAGAAAGTTATTTTAAGAGGTGGCGCTATTATGCTGCATTGTAAACAGAGGTAGGTATTAAGGTAGGGGGGTAGGTAGATACGATACACATTTCATTTGATCATTTAAAGTCTTGATGTCTTAAGTTTACGCGAATATTGCTCATTACAGTAAAACATTTATAGTAAATTATACTGTAGCATTTCGTGCGGTGTGGGTTTCCGGTGGCCCGTTTGGAGGCGGAGAGAGAAGTACATGTCGGAATAACCTCCATACGTATACGTATGTTTGTAAGCATCGGTAGTTATTATCAGGTTTAGACTGCTCGATTCCTACTTTATACTATAAATATGACAGCTGGTATGAATAATGTCAACAATATTGACGTTATTCATACCAGTTGTCATATTTATGTGACATGACATGTCGTTACTTCATGCCGGTGTTCACGGGGGTTATATTTTACGCGAATGTTACTAATTATAATAGAACCACTTCTACGCATTTTATCGCGGTTTATTTAATTATTTAAATAGCCCAACGTTTTAGAAGCTTTACAGCAACCAGGGTCTCGTGCGGACTAACCATGACCGCAAGTGATCGTGGTTGCTGTAAAGCTTCTGAAACGTTGGACTAGTTAAATAATTAAATGACCGCGATAAAATCCGTGAAAGTGGTTTTATTGTAATGGTTATATTTTTGTTGAATAGTCCATTAATTGAGGATAGCTATAGGCGGAGTTACGTGATTGAGACCACGGGGTGATGCTAGTATAAAAATAACTGTTTGTGGGTGTGTGTCGGGATGTCATCCACGTGTCCGTAATAGGAAATCATATTTTGGGTCTATTATTCAGGCTGAATGTAGCCTGAATCAGGTTTACGTAGGGCAGTACGTGAAATTGATTATTCGAGCGCCATCTCTATTCTTCAAAACTCAATAATACTGACTGTTATAGATTTTAAAGTGGGTTTATTTATATCTGGCCTAAATTTAGCTGATTTTCATGAGTTATAAGTAGGTAGTTCTTGACCCCAGAGATAGCCGACTTAGACGAAAGTCTACAAAGTAGCATAATGTATATTACATGCCACCGCGTTGTCACATGCGGTAGACTATAATCGGAGATGATTGGCTAATTTCGGCTTTGTAGAGCCATCGACTCTGGTGAACGAAGATCTACAAAGAGCTGTTGTACAATTACAAATATAATCATAAGTGTCTAACAGCTCTTAGTAGATATCTTCGTGCGTCATATCTACACCAGGTGTAGCGAACCGGTGGACCACGAATAGCAGTTGAGTCGATATAAGTAAATATATGAATAATATACTGTTTAATTAAAATTTCTATAAATATATCATGGGTAGTTTCCACAGTATTTAGATTGTAGAAGGCTGATTATAGGTCTCGCAAGTTGGCCATCCCTGGTCTACGGTATAGAAAACCTAAACTAATCAAGTCAATTCGAATAGTCCTATGAGAATTATGTAAATAAATATAGTTGCTAGTAAATATAATCAAACAATGAATTTTTTCACGTACACTGTGTATTGTATGAGATGATACGTGAAAACAATGGTTTTTGTTACATGTGACGTCACGACGGAGCCGGTATTTAGTCGTTTGTAGCGTCTGACAAAAAATAAAAGTACTGTATATTGTACAAAACTCTATGTACACAGTACTTTTTTATAGTAGGCGACAGAAGAAAATTAGGTCCCTTTGATGAATACCGACGTCCATATACATCTGCGTAATTTCGTTATGTATAAGTGCTCCCCGCTCCCCTCCCATAGGTCATCGGAAACTCAGCAATTCGCGACACGCGGTTGAATATACAAAACTGGCATAGCATTTCACAACAGTACGTGTGCAATACGGAGTGTAGTAGAGCACCTGCATAGGCTTTGTCGTGCAGGAGCGAACCAACGTGGCTTGTCATAGGCGACTGCTCGTCCGTCTCATATTACTAAGAGTATAAAACCGAAAATTCGTATATTTTTTATTCATTCACGCAAAAAGTAGTGAACGGATTTGAATGAACTCTTTCATTCGTTCGCCGGTTTTTAGGCAGAGGTGTTTATTACAATCGGTAATAATATAAACTTACTTCTTATCCCGGAAAATGGAATAGATTTTACGCGGATAAAACCACGTCGAATAGCTAGTGTGCTGTAAGAAACCAAAATGTGCACCGTCACGTGTCGCTAAGGCGAGGTTTTTGCTACACTTCCACTCGATAATGAGTCACAAGTCTGTGGTATCGGTTAACCGCGCATTATCTACTTATTATCTGTGCCTTTGAAGAGAACAGAAACAATTCTTTGAAGGTTTTAGGCCATCATAATCAACGGTCCACCGCTGAACATTGGCCTCTCTAAAAACGTTGCTGAAGGTTTCCCGTACCTTGCGAAGAACCATCACATATATCCATCCCTTTTTTACGTTTGAGTATATGTAGTTTATTGAGTGTGCCCTGAAATGAGCAATGGACTCAACCACCAACAGTGCTCCCGTTAGCTTGAGGGCAGAGCTCGTGAACGAGACCATCATATATACCTAACTGCTATTTTTCTGCTTCTGTGACCAGGCCATTGCCACAGTCACTAGTCCAGCTAAATTTATTCATAAATAAATTTCGTTTCTCATATACACATTCTAATGTATATTATTAAACCGCCAGCACACCGTACACCTGGTCCCAAAAATCGTTATTTTTTGCATCTGGTAACCTTATAACGCAGACTTTCGGCTATATCGGATATCTCGACCACCTGGCTATCTGTTATTGCTAATAATTTATGTAAATTTATATCGGACGTGGTTTATTTGTGCATTTATATTACAATTGGGACGTCGATTTCACGGTTCTGCGAGAACAAAACGATTTAAACTCAATGGTTTCGTCCAAAGTATGTTTGTGCATTGTTTGGAATATTCTGGAATTACTGTATTGTGTTTATTATATGCATCCGTGGGTTGACGAACTTCATGTGTCTAACACGGAAATCGTCCATCAAATGGCCCGCTACGCCCCTGCTATATTGAAGTTCAACTGTCAATTGTCAATATTATTTAGATCAATCAATTCGGTGAATAAAATATACAATATACTAGCCGTCCGTCCCGCCTTCGCACGGATATTTAACGAAATATGACAAAAATTAATTGATTTACAAAAATATAAAAGATGTAAGCTCATGGTAATGATGAAACAATGTCATGGAAATGACAACAAATTAAATTTGTGACAGAATAACGTCTGTCCGCCAGTTGTCAATAATTTCTACAGCAAAATAAGAATTTATTTTCATATATTTTTTTCACATCTTTGGATACATTTCATAATGATCAAAACGTTTTCGAAAATGATATATAGCTTATGTTCATCAGAAATAATGTAGGATTCTAATGTACAGAATCTTACAAACGGTCCAGTAGTGACGGAACCCATTCAATGCAAACAAGTAAACAATCAAATATTTCTCCTTTATAATCACATATAACATAATAGACGAACTTTGGTCAGTTTTTCATTTACACAGCTCTAGGTGTTTCAAATTTTGCGGTTCGAAGATCGATGCCAGATTTAAACTGGCACTAAATTAATTTGGTTCAAATATTTTTATGATTCTATTTTGAATAACATTTTCATTCTATTGCACTGTATTTACATGTACTCAAGTTTAGGTATAATGAAAGAACATACTGAAACCTAATATTCTATAGCACTATAAATATATTCATAAAATAAAACGTTACTTGCACTTTGAACGCCTTACACACAATTGCATTTGCATAAGGAAATCGGTCCCTTAAAGAAATACACGTCAAACCGATGAGGACCGAGTCATATTATGATGTTTGAAATCATTGCCACGTCTGTTTTGTGTTCGGAGACATTTTGCGAAGGGGGCGTTATTAATTAATGTAAGATCTATAGGCATAGACCTAACCTTGCCACAAATATTGTAAGAAAGAAAAAAAATTGCAAATAACATTTATTACTTTTACAGTACGTTAGTTTGATACACGAACATAAAACAAATACAAACATAAAAGGCTCATTCGAAATAGTCTCCATTGGCTGCGATACAGTCCTTTTAATGTTGAGGCCAGTTGTTAATAGAAGCACGAACTCTTTTAATGTTGAGGCCACTTGTTAATAGAAGCACGAACTCTTTTAATGTTGAGGCCAGTTGTTAATAGAAGCACGAACTCTTTTAATGTTGAGGCCAGTTATCAATAGAAGCACGAACTCTTTTAATGTTGAGGCCAGTTGTTAATAGAAGCACGAACTCTTTTAATGTTGAGGCCAGTTGTTAATAGAAGCACGAACTCTTTCCATGGGGAAATTCTTCACTGCGAATGTATGGATTGTTTTAGGGGCTTCAAATTGCAGTGGGGTTTAGAGCAAGTTGTGCTCTCTAAAACTGACCATAAATCATTATATAATCATAATCAAGCGGATTGAGATCGTCCCGATCTTCGATGACGGCCAGTCTTCAGCTCTGATGAGGTCCGAGACGTTCGTTTCCACCCTGGGCTGCGTGCACCGAGCGTTATATCCAGGCGCCGAGTCTTGCTGGAAGGACCATACTTGGTAATTGAACATGATGCCATTAAGGGTAGTTAAGTACCTTCTCAAGAATGATATCTTGAAACACATGTGCAGGTATCAACTCTTTTAACTCTTTTCACTAAAACATGGCCCAGTCACTCCTTGATAGCCAACACCCCACCAAACAATCACTGAAGTAGGATAATATCCACGTTACACTCTGTCGACTAATTGGGAAGCTTCCTTAGATCTTTGAGCATAGATACGGT
This sequence comes from Eumaeus atala, assembly GCA_017140195.1. Lineage (NCBI taxonomy): Eukaryota > Metazoa > Arthropoda > Insecta > Lepidoptera > Lycaenidae > Eumaeus > Eumaeus atala. The sequence goes on from JAFELO010000170.1 coordinate 139,940, forward strand.
CATTCTGTTTGTTAAAATTTTGCTCAATTATAAAAAAATATGTTATCAAACAAAATATCTCTGTGATCTCCATTTGCGTACCGCATCAGTAGTTGTTTCGATTTTATCACCCTATTGATATTTAATTTATCAGGTAAGAAATGACCGGTGCGTCTCTTATAGGCTGCAAGTCCTAAGTCATCTCTTAAAATGCGCTTCATGCTTCTTTCTAGGTGCTACCTTCATTTCCAGAGATGAAATCTTCTGTCCAAAAGGACAGGATTTCTCCGAAATCTTTCCCTTACTGCTTTGATCACCTTTTCGTACGAACACTGCGTGGACGGCCATATCTTTCTCTGTCACAAACAGTAGATGTCTCATTGTACCTATTAATAGCCCGGTACATGATAATACCAGTGTATGGAGAGTTTTAAAAATTGCATTTGGCTCCATACCTACGTTGTGTAATGTAATCACAGCGATTCTGTTATCTTTATCACCCACTCCACTTTAATATCGCAAAATATTGTACAATGTATTGGCGCCAAAAAAAGAATACACAATGAACAATCGTACAAAAATGACAGATTCAAAATTCAAATGGACTGATCACACTACGTTAGCCTAGTTCCGTACTAAGTACCGTAAGGACTTGTGTTACGGGCCAGCCGGACGACAAATTATTTTATTTTTTATTGTAACAGTATTTATGGTCAGACTAAGTATTCTAATATCACTCCAGCTAATCTTATATATTTTTATTTCCGACAATAAAAAAAAGAAAGAAGTATATCATAAAAATAGCAAGTTTCAAATCAGTTAAACCTTTTTTTCAAGAGCCTCTTCAGTCTTTACACATCTTTTTGTTTAATGATTATAAAGTAGAAGATATAAAAGTATTATGTTCAAGCGTCATACCTCCCAGAGTGCGCTCCCTTTAGATGTCAGTGCATTCAGTGCAAATGAATGTAGTGGAAGCTCACTGAAAGGCACTTCTCTGTTTAGAAAGTGCCTTCACTTAAGCACTCCTATGTGTAGCTATAGCGAGAGTATTGTGTTAATTTATATATACGTATGTTTGTCTTCACTTTAATATGGGGCACTGAACTGTCAAATCTGGATCGAATACTGTATGATCCAACGATAAATGTCGGATCCGCACTAAAAGGCAAAGGCGTCAGGTGGTGGTAAATAACTTCCGACCCCCGGCAAATGCACCCATCCAAAAGACATGACATTTTTATCTTTAGCCGACCTCAAATAGCAACTAAAAAATATCATAGCCACAGCTCATACCCATCGTATCAGCGCCTTTCTGCCAAATTATATTTTTCTGACTGATATTTGTTTTCGCGCGCTCGCGACGGTTGCCGCTATCATGATTACGTCATTGACATTCTGAATAAACTACATTGGCTGTATGTTGAAAACTAACAAGTATTTTGTCATATGTCACGCTGATGAGGATGATGGGCTTAATATGAATAACTGAAATGTCATGTTAGTAGAGAGCTGTTAACCATTAAGTAAGTATTTGAATGGACTGTTGAATTTGCGGTTTTATCTATATATTACCTGAAGATAAAAAATCCATATCTTTTTTGAAGAATTGATCTATTGGAGGAATTTGAAATTTGGCACAGTTTAAGGGTATAGGGAAAATATGTGCAGAAAGCTAACATTTGAATATAATTATATAAATGTAACTGACCCGGCAAACGTCGTTGTTCCAAATAAATTATGTCTAGGTCATTTCTAGTGTGTGTGTGTGTGCCTGTTAATATATATCTAGTGTGTGTATGAAAAATAGATAGTCGATTATCGGAGCTACTGAATATGCAAATAAAATTGGGTAAAAATCGATAGAGTTTCGGAGGAGTAAAATTACTAACATTGTGACACGAGACTTTTGTATATAAGATAATAATATTTTAACATAACACGAAGACATGTTCTTTGGCTATCAGAGTTATACTAAACGTACATTGTGATATCTGTTTAGCTGTAGGTACTCCACGATACCTACATAAATAAGTAAATAAAATGCATTATATTATATTATTTGTAATTAAATAAAACGTTACGCTCACTTGCATCCACTTGTGTTACGTTTTATAATAAAACTGCCAAACACAATAATTTGACTTAAAATATATTTTTAAGAAAAATTGTGATGTGTGGGGGCTGCCTTGGAACACCTTCACCCACAATCCAAGCCGAGGGTGACGTAAAAGTCGTCAACGGACAATAGTATCTAAGGATCTAGGAGGCTTCGGCGTTTGGTGACCCTCTGCTTCATAGTGACTGTGAAATAGACGGGAGCACCGGATGGCGGCCGACGAGTGATGCTGGTACCATCAATCGGATCGGCGACAAGCAGCAGTGGCGCCGGTCTGAATCCTAATCGGGGATAGCCAATCCGCCTGCTCAGCGTGGCAATTACGAGCACTCACCTTTAATGGATGACACATACGGGGCCGGAACATGGCCTCTTAAATTAGGACCAGTCCGTAAGTTTGCGGTAGCTCAACGGGCTATTGAACGTGCTATGTTGGGTGTTTCTCTGTCCGACAGAATTCGCAACGAAGTCATAAGGCAGAGAACTCAGGAATCCGATATTAGATATAAGGCCGCTGAAGTGGCAAGGGGCTGGTCACACACTCCGAAGCACAGATGGCAGATGGGTCAGTAAGGTTCTGGATTGGAGGAGATTTTAGGGAAAAGAAGAGTTGGTCAACCCTTCGCTAGGTGGGGAAACGATCTCCGTGCAGCCGGTCCGGGATGGATGCAAGTCTTAGCGTTCATTGAAAGAGGCATATGTCCAGCAGTGGACCCATGAGGGCTGATAATGAAAAAAAAAAAAGAAAAATGTTTACTTGATAATTGGTTTAGGATTTCGACCCACGTGCGATAACTAGTAGTGATAAAATCTTACCTTTTGCCATATTGATCGGGCTAAGGATGTGAAGACCGAGACCGATCACATAATTAATGAATAAATCAAAAAACTGCATGGTCCTCGGAGGCAAAATATTCTCTCGCTTCCTATATCGCTGTAAAAGCGATATGTGTGTACCAATTACCAGTAGAGGTAGTGGCAGACTGGCGTCTAGGCCCAGCTGGACATATGAGTTGCCTAAGTATGTGTTTCCAGTAGTACATTAAACGAATGTTTATGGACACGAAAATCACCAAAACGTTCGACTGTTGTCTCCTCTCTTATATACCTGCTAAAAGAAACGTAAACTATTTTCAATATGTGTTAAATTATAAAAATAACATTTATAAGGTCACGGTTCTCCGCGAGGTCGGTACGATCCCGTGTTGTAAATATTTACAATTTAGCTGCGGCTGAGACGCTCTTAATAAATAGAACTGCCCACTCTGAAGCATGTATGCACTAATGGATGACATGAAAGTAAACGATCAGACACATCGGCGGCTACAGCTCTGGTTTATTCTTCATTCAGACAGCTCCAATTGTACTATTATAATCTCAGGGCCTCCGAGTAGACGGCATTGTTGTCATGCATGCGTTGCACTCCTTTGCTTCTCGCCAATGGGCTACCAGGTACGACAGACCACACGGCACGCGACAGTACATTTGCCACTTCACGGCGGTGTCATATGAGCGAGAGCTACCTTCCTGTTCATGCTGGCCCAATTCTGTTGTTATGCAGCATGACAAACAACAACAAAACATGGTAACTGTACTGTAACCAGTAAAATTAAGTGTTCTAAATACGCAAAGCGAAATATGCGTACTTACGTATATTTCGCTCAGAACAACATATAGTTTGAGTCTGTGTCACCATTACAAGTCTCCGGTCGTAAATTTATGACAATTTATTGACGAAGAGGATTGATGTGCTGTGTACTGGGATGACATCATTACGATTTACTGTACAGCGAACGCGTAAACCTCTTTTAGAAACAAACGTCATTTTCATATTCATCAAGACTTCCAACCTTTTTTTTTTTTATTGACGCGGGGAAACGCATTTACGCGCCTTCACTGGCCCTGGGTGGGGTCCAGTGGTGTGTGGGGCTCGCGGCACATTATATAGTGCCGAATACCCACAAAAACCACCGCGAGTGCCACCAGTGCCGTCTTTGATGAGGTGCCCCGGAACAACAAATCATCAGGGCACCTCGACGGCAAGTCAGCCCCCGAAGAGACCGACGCCATCTCCACAGATGGGGTTGTCCCGCACCACAGGACAACCCCACCAACTTTGGGACAGTGCAATGGGGTGAGGTTCCCATCCTCGCCCCTTGCCCCGTGCGCAAATGCGCCGCCACTTCTTGCTCTTTTGTCCCCTCTTCTTATAAGAGGGGTGCAAAGAGCAGCACCTCCTTCTGCTCTTAAGTCCCCTCTTCTTATAGGAGGGGTACTAAGAGCCGCCACCTCCTCGGTTCAATTGGCTTCGCCCGAAGTGTCTCGGATAACCCCAGGCTACTGAGCCCCACCGCCACGACAAGGCTTGAACCATGGTGGGGAAGACTTCCAACCTCTTTCAATGAAACCTAAAACGACTTGTTCTGTTTTTTTAATAGGATAGGGGTGGGCAAACGAGTAGTTGGAACCTTTTTACAGGTACCGACGCCCATGAAGATCCACATAATTACTATGCCGATGCGTTGCCGTCCTTAAAATAGGCCACCGGCTGCTTACAAATCGCACGAAACGCGACACCGAAAGGTACCTCCCCGGTCGTGCCATCCAAATTCCGTTGCATAGACTACCCCTTCCTCTATTAGCCAGAATAAATAATTTAAAGAGGTAGTGCCTTTGTGGCGGCACGGCCGAACTGTATAATTATTTACGGCGGAGCCGGGGCGGATTGATAACATTTTATAAAACAATGTCTCCAAAAGCTCTCTGTCTGTATGTGACCGATTTCCTCAAAAGTGTGAAGTGAATTTCACGTATTTTTCACCCATAATATAAGCTATTCCCTGTTATTCACAAGCGAAGCCTGGGCGGATCGCTAGTATATACTGACATTATACAGAGGAAACAATTGTGTATATGTTCATAATGTTTTCTCACAAAAACCACTGGACCGATTTCAATAGTTCTTTCACTATCCGAAAGCTGCATCTTCACTGAGTGACGTAGGCTATGTTACATTAAAATAACCGCGGAGCTTGTATACAACAAAAAGGACTGCCAATACGATAGCACAGAGAGTCGCACAGTATTTAGGTGAGCCAAATGAAAAGTGTGCTAGGATCAGCTCAGCGCTCGGTGAAGTGCACACAACAATGGGTTGACTAGATACGAATGAGGACACGTGCACAATACCATATTTCAGCGTATAAAGGCAGTTGTTTAGGGTTCACACTGCATACTTGCCATAATTTATTCATGAAATTTAGAATTCAATGAGTGGCTACGCTGCATATTTAAATGCATCCGCGTAAGTATTTAGGTACTTAAGCGGATGCATTTAAATATCCAGCGCGACCTCAGGGGTACAAACCTTGTGGCACCTGAGGACACGGGAGCTCAAGGAGGAGCCACGCGCACGGATTCAGTTAGCCGTTGGTTTGTTTTTTTTTTCTTTTCTAGTATAGGAGGGGGGGGGGGGTAAACGAGTAAACGGAGACTTTTTACGGCTAGCCTATTAACATCAGCATAATTGCTATGGCAATGCGTTGCTTTTTTTTTTCTCCTCCCTGTCCAATGGGCCATTCTTCTTATTAATTTTAATTAATTCCAATTGTGGTCAATCGGCAAACGAGCTCTAACACCGATAGTAAATAATTCACTTATTGCTTCCATCACATTTGATCAAAAAACTAATTGGCTTCAAAGCAAACATCATACATTTGACTGTGACAACCCTATTCTAGGCGCTTTTATGTTGTTAGCCTAGCTATTGAGGTTGGTCTGTGTAGTCTGTGGAGTGGGAGATCTTCATTTCGTAATGCAAACACTTTTCAATTATGTACAGTTTTTTTTTCCATTATCTTCGCTCTTGGCCTATAATCCATATAGTTTGTCTAGAATTAAACATGTTCAAGACAGTTTCTGGCAATACACAAATTACATCTTGGTTACATTACAAAGTCCATATTTACCAATGGGCATGGGTTACGTAACATAATATATAGTCCAATAAAAATACAATTTCTTTAAAATAAGCGAGTTTCCAAGCACTTGCTGTTTTGAAGTGTTTATTCAAGTGTTGTGTATTGTCACGAAGTTGTAGACATGTTTATATACAATAATGATATGTATAACCTACATACATCGACGACTGTTTATGAGTAACGTAGTTCTAGCTACAGACTTGAAATATTCCTTCATTGTTCCGTATATCAACTTAATTGATGTCTGTTGTTGTTTCTTAAACTATGGACAGGATTCGATGTATGTTGAACAAAGTTTTCATTTTAGTAAGAGCCATGCTGTGCCGGCACGACCGGGGACGTAAATCTCGTTCACATGAGTAGCCGGTGGATTATTAGAAGGGAGGAGGAGAGGATAACGCATTTGCATAACTATTTTGCGGATTTTATTGGGCTTCGATGGTTATGAAAACACGGAATGCTTGTTGCGTCGGAGACAGCTCGCACGCGGTGGCTAGAATGCAGACGGTGCTGATTTGAACGTTTGATTCATGGAGAGAATCAAATCCGGGGGGGGGGGTCCCCTCAGTTTAAGTTCAATGTATTGTAATGAATACGTAACAAAATAAACAATTGTTTAATTCTTCTCTTGTAAGTTCGCGGTCGCCACCTATCGAGCGCATGTTGAAACTTGAGTTTTGTGTACCAAGTAACGTTTAACATTATCTTATATCTTTATCTTATCTACCGACTTCGCAGATTCATAACGTCTCGTCTTACTGTTTCACTGGACGATATTAGTTTATAGTCAATATAATATAAATATTTATATAATAGGGGTGCAAACGAGCAATCGGAACCTTTTTACGACTACCGACGCCCATGAACATCCACATAATTAATATGCCGATGCGTTGCCCTCCTCCGGCCCCCCCATCAATGCGCCACCGGCTCCTCACAAACCGCACGAAACGCGACACTGAAGATGTCACTTTACGGCAGTATTATGTGAAGGAGAGTTACCTCCCCAGTCGTGCCGATTTAATCGAGACTTATTGTATGTATCAACTTGTTAAAATCTTAGGGGGTACTTCCCCAGTCGATTCGTCTAATTTAACATCAATGTAAAATTGGGCGCGTTCTTTGGACTACTTTAATAGCTTACATCGTTGACGTTTTTGAAAGGCCTACAAGGTGAACGTCGACTAGGGAGGCCGCTGGGAGGATGACATTAAAGAAATCGCGGGATCAAACTGGAGCCTCATAGCTAGAGATCGCGAAAAATGGCAAGCTTTGGAAGAGGCCTTCACCTGAGAGGGGTTCCTGAAGAAAACACCTAATTACTTAGTTTGCTCTAGTTTCAATTCTCATAATATATTTTTTCATTTTTTTCTACATCATAATAAAACCAGTCATATTAGCGAAGAATGTACTAAACAATCTAAAAATTAAAATATTGCAATATGTAAAATTAATATCAGGAAATATAAGGCTTTCTTTATTTTATTAATAGCTTACATCGACCTTTCTAAACAAAGTTAAATTTTAGGCGTCATCTCTATCTATCTCTACACTCATGTATATCATGAAACCGAGGAGTATTGTTACTTTGAACGCGCAAATTTCCGGAACTACGAGTCGGATTAAAAAGATATTTCGTTTCATGGTAGCTACATTCACATGGAGGTTATATATATACCACGAAACTATGAGGTACTATGTAGGTGCATTCCTCTTTTCCGCCGCTGGGAGAGTTGCATCCCAATAGTACTTCATAGCTAAGTTAAGCATAATTTTTGGACGGATAGGTCCCCTTCTACCCCTTTAATGCAGGGGCAGGAGAGCCTTCGAGAGCCTTGCCTTTATACAATTTTATAATAACACACACTTCATGATAATAATCTTAGATGGTGACCAGTGTCTCTTTTATTTACGGGAATCCCCAAAGTGAATGACGTCAATGGCTATTGGCTGTATTCTGTAACGATATTGACTTGTCAGTTCTTTCCGTGATGCTAAATACTCACCTTAATAAAGATCTTGGCAAGCCATATCATGATGCAGGTTGAAATGACCATTTCAAATACAGTTATGGTTAGGCGTTTTTGCAGGTTTTACTCTAGAACTTAGTTGTGAACTGTGGCCTTCCAATCCTACGCGAGTACGCGCAGACTTATTTAGCTGGCTGTTTCAGAGAGAAGAGACCTCCGCCCCGACTGCATAAATCAGGGCTGTTTGTGTGATCTCACAGGGTTATCACCTTCGACGGTTACAGCGGTGATGTGTACCTACTTGTCATCAGTGCCGTTATCGTGTTATCGACGGATTGGGGCGTGATTTATTTACACCGCGCGTAAGGGTATTTTCACACATAACCTCCACGGCAGAGGCCACGTCGCCGCGTGGTGCATATGTGTTTATTCCCCCGCCCAACTAATTGTATGGTCGCGGCGACATGCAGATCCTTCATTTTTTCCATGGCGCATAGGCGCTTAACATAGTCTCCTATTTTCGAGTCTAACAACAAGTAACAACGTGAAGAACGGCAACGCATCGACATAGTAATTATGTGGATGTTCGTGGGCGTCGGTAGTCGTAAAAAGGCTCCGATTTCTCGTTTCCCCTCTATTCTAAAAAAAAAACCACATTAGTGCAATCATATTAGATTTAGTTTTAAATGTCAAAAAGGAAAGAGGAACTGGAATATTTCATTACCAATGCTGACCTCCAGCCACATTACGACTCTGACCACATTAGTATTCAGTCAGACATTTTAAAGACCTTCTTTTTTTTCAAGGCAGACCCATTTTATATAGCGATTTGCAACAGCGAGCAAATATAATGAAAGGTTCAATAAAAAGTGTACTGTTCGGAAATTAACAACCTGCACACACCGGTTATTTGTTGCATTGCTTGGTTTGGTTCTTACTTCAATGGGATCGCCGATTCCTTCTTCTTATGACTAAACTATGCTTTGAAAAAGCCCAACATAGCTTCAAGAGTTTCATAGTTTGTTGGCGAGGCCTTTTACACACCAACCCTGGTGTAAGAACATGTACAGTAAACTATTATTGTCTTGGTCGAGGGTATTATCTCAGTGTTCACTGGAGTATAGAGCCGTTAACATCTGCTACAAAACCTTTGTGAGTTGATGGTTACGCTAGAGTATTTTGTGCTGGTTATGGCAAAGTGCTGGTGTCCACATCACAGTGCCCACGATTTTAATGGTGAGTGAGGCTAACGGTTATCGAGGACTTGGCGAGTGGGATTTAATGATACTACTCTTGAGTCTAAGAGGGGCTCCTTGGCTCCAACGATGGACGATTCATTAGATCATACTAGACAATTTAATTCAATCGGTCAACCGTATGATGGGAACAATGCAATTGTACCTACTTCATGACGTGCAATTGCGTCACAGGTGCAGTCACTCAGTTGTCTACTAGTCTTACTGTTCGTTGCCCTCAAACTAATATAATTCCCGTGTTCATGTGTAGGAAAACCCATGACGGCTTATTACAAGTACTTATTATATTACAAGGTTAATCCCGCGGGTTCCTCTGCACGAATTATAGTATGGCTAGTGTCCAGGCAGAAACGAATATGGAAAATATGTAATCGTTATGTAACAAAATAATTATTCCAAGAACAAGTGCTTATTTACTTTAATACATACAAAATTCTTATATAGATTATTCCAGCACATACATATATTATTTTCCTTTGCCGACGCATAATAAGCGCCATGTAAATGGCAGTTAATAACACATATACTTCTTATGCACTTAGCCCAATCTAAACGTTTGCTTTTCACTGTTTTGTGTCATTTGTACTATTGGTTTAGTTAGTCTCAGTGGAATTGATAATGGTTTTGTTGAGGTAGCGACGACAAACTGTAAAAAAAACCCAATGTCGTTGCGTAGTTTTTGTAGTCACTTAAGGAAGTCGTTGCATTACATTTTTCCTTCTAGTTTTCGTAGAGCCTGAGATTTGTTATTTATAAATGATTATAAATTTTATACCTAATTGTAATTTGTAGGCAAACTCCCCCCCCCCCGCCACCTCCTCCGACATCTCTTTTATAATTTATTGAATAGATTGAGAAATAACACCCTTTTGTATAAAATATATTTAATCGCCTGTGAATATTTTTTTAGGAAGTTGAGAGATAGATAAAACTTTATTTGCAATCACAAGCAGCATATGCATCAAAAAAATGTATTTATCTGTACATGTATGTGTGCTGCAGCAACGCAAATGGGTAAGTAACTCATTGCATGCGATCCAGCACAATATGCTGAACCCACTAATTTCAGTTACTGCCCATTGTAGTGAATTGATGGATTGCAGCGAAATCAGGCAGACACGACAGGGGAAGTAACTGGTCGCTCATACCATACCGCCTCAAAGAAATAGCCATGCTGTCTCCTTTCGTGTGGTTTGAGACTTTCCGGTGGTCCATTGTAGGGGAGGATGTATACGAGCGTAGGTAGTCGTAAAAAAGGTTTGACGGACGCGCCCTTGTACCCATATAATATTAAGAATCGATGAGAGAAAATGTAACTTCACAAATACTCCTCTTTAAAAACGTCATACAGTACGTACACTTTTGTAACTTTAATTTTTTTAGCAAATTATCTTTAATCACAAATATGTTAGGCTTGACTCAGATAAGTAAGTTAAAATGCAACTGTATGCAAAACACGAGGTAGTTAATAAGTATGATTTTTTTCGTTGCAAAGAGTTCCACTGTTTCTTGTACAAGCTTTGTTCTTACAACGCTTTCATAATGTTATGTTTCGCGTGAAACTACTGATAAATACTAAAAGCCGTTTTGAAACCCGCAACAATTTCAATCAAAAGAAAATGGGACTAGAAAGTGCCATTAAATGCTGCATTCAAGTGTTTCTATTTAATATTAAAACATACAACAGGAAAATCATGACAATAAACAACCAATATAATCAAATGACCCCACATCACCATTATTTACCACTTACGCCAGGATAAAACGGCTAAGCTTTTAGTATTAGCCGTAATATGAGTCAAGCCAGTTTTCTACAATGAACCAGTCCCATACTAGTTCAGCGATTACCCACGCCCATTCTGGTCTCTTAGATCTTAGTTAGACATAGCTCTTGCGATTTGATTGCAGGTAGGGAGTGATAGATAACTTATTGTTATTGTTACAGAGTATGTTAATTATCTATTAATTTTGTACCACTTTTATGAGTTAGATACATTCAGTTTGCAAGTTCAGTAGTAAGTAGAAATGAAAGAAATAATAATTTGACAATCGTCTCGTTACTTCTGACATTTTCACTACTATGACTGTAATTTGATAAAAATAAAAATAAATCGGAGCTCGAGATATTTTTCAGTTTCACGTAAACTTCGGCAAAATTTTATAGTAATATTAGGTATGAAAGTATATCCTATATTTGAATCCATAAAGAGTAGATTGTTAAATCCTCAGAACAAAGCTTAGCGACGCTATTTATCATAAATATTTTAGCACTTGCAAAGGATATTTATGAAAGTTAATATTTAACAGAATATTAATTTTCATTAAAACTTAAAATGCAAGTAGTCTTTTAAACTACGCAGTTGTGACAGTTTGACAGACGATGGTCGGCCATGTTCTGCCTGGTGAATTCTAGCTAGACGTGTCCTGCCTGCGTTTATGCAACGATAACGTCTGCTACACGGATATGGTTTACGTAATTGTTGATTGCTGAATCTTATTTTTGTTTTAGTGGGTCGGTTTACGTCTGGGCGCCATTTAAGTTGTACTAGGATCGCTTATTGCTATAGGAGTAATCGAATATTACCACAAAGAGAGGGAGTACTAATTTTGTCGAATCTAATGCCCGACATCGGAAAGAAATAAAATATAATATAATTACCTCTTATATAAGTCATAAAAATACCACACACACAGAAGACTGTTCTGTGAAACTGGCAATAATGTGTGTGTTCGCCGGACACTGGGTATAACCTTCGTGATATAAGTCGATCACCCAATTCTCTTTGTCATTATTGTTTAACAAGTATACAAAATAACAAGCATGTCATGATAATATATTAAATAAGTCTCTTTTTGCTGTTTCAGGTCCGCAACAGGGTCATTGAACGGTTGAACGAGGTCATAGGTAAGGTTCATAATTGATCTAATATCGTTATCCTGCGAACATTACTCGTATAAACAAGGAAATTTGTGAGTATCATTGCCTAGTCACGAACAAATTACTGAACGGATTTTGATAAAATTGGGCACAGATATACATAAAAATCACATAAAATACTTTTCAGCCCAAAAAAGTGATTCCCTTGACGAGACCATGGCATAGATGCCATCTTAATAGTGACATATTTCTTCTAAAGTAATATAAAGCGAAGGGGATTGTTTGAACGCGCTAATCTCAAATTGGAAAATTCATTTTTTTGTCGAATAATCCATTTATCGAGGAAGGACTATATAGGAAATAGCCATGACGCTACGACTAATAAGACCGGAGTCACGCTGGTGAAACCGCAGGATGATGCTAGTATGTTATAAAAATATATAATAAAAAGGCATGTCTTACAATACAACTACATTCGAGCAGTACAAGTAATAGCGAATTAAAATAAGCCGTCATTTAGTGATGTATTAGCGAAACAATAGGCCAAATATGTCGACAAAATACATGAGCTGAGAAATATTTGAATGTCAAAAAATAATGAATGTTATACCAGGGCCCCCATAGGCCGCGCCCCATAGGCCCTGGTATAACATTCATTATTTCTCGGGCCTTGATGATAATAGTTGAATTAACTATCATATACATCCTTTTATCGGGATGTATATCCTCCAACTGTGGGAGAATGGACATTCATTTCGACCCCAGACCCAGTCTCGTCACCCGACGAGCACTCACAGGAATCCGATTAAGCTGTATTGGTACTCTTCGCATCGACAGCACAAGTTCAGGTCTAAAAAATATCACTAGTTAAGCTTCTCTATGTAGAGACACGTATCCAGTCCACAGTCCACACTCCACGGGCACTAAACGACAGTCACGTCAATAAAATTTCAAGAATGTTGTGAACTAGTAGGTTAGTCTCGATAAAAGTAATGGCGATGCGTGGAGTAACAAACAATAAAATCGCCTTTGCACAGCTGAAGGACTCGTATAACTCGAAATAAACCTGACAATAGACTTGCAGACGCACGGCCGAGCCGTTACAGTTTAAACTAAGTATTAAACGTCTCAAGGTTAAAATGAACTAGACGCGGTAGATTCAGACAATGTTCATTTCAAATACCTGCAACCAGTTTTTATAAGAGGTGCACTTCTGTAGCCAACATTGTCATGATGGTGGGACTCAGTAGCCAAAAGAAATTAAGGCAGAAGATATGTGGAAGAGGTAGGTACCTCTACTCCCCTGCCTTAAATTTTTTTGGCTTCTTTATAACCTGCAGATATTTATGAGTGTCTGGTATTAGCGTCCCGTGAGTGCCTCAAACGGAAATAACGGAACCCTAGCTACTCGCAGCCCTGCATAGGATCACCTTTTGTCCGTCTGTTGTCTGTATGTCTGTTAAAACCTTTCTAACGGGAACGTGTGGAAGGATGAAGCTGATATTTACCCAAACTGTTGTATCGTTTGATTGTTTAGACTTAGACTTATGTTTTTTAGGTATTAAATCTCTAGAAAACTGGAAAAGCCTTAGAATTTGACGTAAACTTTAGCTTGACCCTTGAAAGACAGAAGGTCTTGAAAGACAGACGGACGAACCTTTAAAAAGATACAATGGTCGTACCATTGTATCTTTTTAAAGGTTCAGCCGTTGCACGAAACCTTACATTTTGAGTCTTTAAGGCTCCTCATTTAACTCTGCAAATGTTATTTACTGAACGGTTTAAATACCGTGAGTAATCGATTGTCGGTGGAAATTCTAAAGCGCCATTATCTTCATAACCATGTCTTAATGGTTACATATTGTAATCAAGTACAGCAGGTAGCCAATAACCAGCATCAAGGACTTTTCTTTATTGTTAGTAATGATTTCATAGCATTAAAACTGTGTGCTCCGACACTCCCCTGGAGTTCGCTCTTTAAGAATGAACATAACTCTGAAGTGTAAGGACTGTTCACTCTGTGGTGAACGGTCCTTACACTGCAAGTTCGTCGCACGGTCAAACGTTACGGTTTACGTTACTATTGCTCGCACCTGTAGACTATTTATCGTTTATGGAGTAAGCTCTAATTATATATTTTATAGTATAGAGGACAAACGAGGAATCGGAGCCTTTCCACGACTACCAACGCCCATGAACATCAGCAAAGTTACTATGCCGATGCGTTGCACTCCTTTTCACCTACCCCATTAGGAAACAGGCATTGTGGTATTGTTGTTATTCATTAATCATTAATTAACGCCCAGGCTTCCGTGTTGACGAAACTAAATGTTGGTCAGGAACCAGTCATGTCACGTTTTCGATGTTTCAAATCGCCTATAGAAGCGAAAATAAGATAGTAAACATCTTGAACTTGAAATCTCAACAGGCGTTACATGTGGTGGAGGGAAATCTTGACACCATGCCTTCAGGTTTCACCTAGCAGTCAGCACTACAGTGACATTAAAAGCAACATCTGCTGGTGAGTTTTACAACGTAGATGTAACAAAAATCTTCCACGTATATTTCATATTCATCGCGATTGGTGCTTGAAAAACGAATAGGAAGTAAACCTACACTTTTCTAAGTACTCCAGTTTTTTAAAATGTGATGGAAAACTTTTATGTCGCATCGGCACAACCCTGGAGGGTTATCGAACAGTGTGGATATTCTGAAAACCCACCGGTCCTCCGGCTTGATCCAATGACGATCCCGCCAACCAGACCGTAATATGGTATGAGCGCCAACCCATCCCTGGTTCGAATTAGGAAACAAGTAGTAGTTCATATCGTCTCCTACGTGCTTTCACCCGTCGTTTTCCATCACACTGGACATAATCTACAGGTAAGAAGGAAGACCGGAGGTGGTGTACGAAACACCATAGTTACCATAAATACCATACTACATTGCAGCCACATGCGGCCGACAAGCCCGGCGAGGTACCTCTCGCTCACATGATAACTCTGTGTGACAGTGCGTTTTGTAAGTAGCGGTTAGCCCGTTGAAGGGGCGGGCACGGGCTGAAGGAGTGCAACACATATGCGGATGATAATTTGCGCCGCTAGTCCCAGACTGCTCGCTTGTCCCCCTATGCTATAAAAAGGCTGGATAAATAAGCCAGTATCACTCGGAAAGAAGTGCCATATAACTATTTTCTACTCAGCTTTCCGCCCGGCAGTACGTGTAAAATCTTCACAAAAAAATTAAAAAATGAAGTTGACCCAAGCCGGACAACTTAAATACAACAAATTGAATACGACGTATACGTGAAAGTTAATTTAAAAAGCCCAAAGACATAGTTCGTGGCGACATTCAAATATTTATTTCCGTTTATTCGTTGAGAGCAACAAGGTTTTGTATTACTTGTTAATGAAGTATTTACAACACGTCGTGAAATACCACTCCGAGTGGCTTTCAATATAAAAGTTCACAATGAACTTGAATTAGTAGTATCTATGAACCTGGGAGTTTATAAGTATCACACAAGATATAAAATATACGCCTACCCTGCAAATACTCATTCAGAACAATATCAAAGCCTAGTTTTTTTTTTGCAAATTGCATACCTAGTTCTTATAACTAATACTGGCTGTCACTAGACATGGGAACTTAGTAGAATCTAATATTATAAATGAATTAAATATACGCGTTAATAAAAATAATCACAATTGGAAGTTATTAATAAAAGCTATTTGGTATAAACGCTCGTAGAACAAAACGAAATTAGACAATTTCAAGTGACTAGGCAACGACTTTGCACGGGTAAAGACTAAAGAATATTAGTTTCTAAACTAATAAAGAGTAAATCTAATTACCTAAAACTGATTAAAAACTGCGGCCGCGTGACACGTAGCTGGCATTTTGTACCTTGCGCGGTTCGCTCCTGATAAAACTATTGAAACAATAAAGCCGGGGCAGAACGGCGTCGGTAATGCGGTAGCGATTAGCGCATACAAATACGCGCCCGCATCAATGTAGGTCTGCGTACGTATTGTGTGTTAAACACCGACCACTAGTTTAGTATTCTGTGCGGCGCGTGACATCTGCAGATATATATATTTGTCATCATTTCAATTGGTGTTCTTTTTGTCTAGCGTACAGCCAACGGTCGTGCTGGATACGTAGCTGTTCGTGGTGTGAATCTCACTCGGGGATGCTGCGGTATGGAAGCCGAGCTCAGACTTACTTAACTAGATTAGACTTTGGAATCTGAAACCGGATCTGTGTTAGACAACATTGATTACTCAGTGTATATTTTATAGTTAGCCATACTCGATTGCTCCACAACACATGTATACAAATGAAAGTCATATCTTTAGATTATAAAAGGCTGGAATTCGAATCTCTTCACCAAATATGCTATATTTACGCTACTGCGTCGCAGATAACATACTGTTTAACATATGACATTAATGCTGGTTTAAAACGTAGGTCGTAGGTAATTGGATAGGAAAGGATATTCTCGTGCATTACAAAAAAAAGAGTGTATGTACTTGAACTTACTTGTGTCACACAATCAGAAGAACAGATGTCGGGTGAGCCAGTAGGTTTCTGGAGTGGAGGCCGCGTTTAGGAAAACGAAGTGTTGGTCATCCGTTCACCAGGTGGGAAAACGATCTCTGTACAGTAGCCGGTCCGGGAATGTTGCGAGTAGCAGGAGATCGGCCGTCTTGGCGTTCCTTGAAACAGGCCTATGTCCAGCAGTGGACCGTTAAGGGCTGATAATAATGATGATGTGTGTGTAATTATATATACACGCGTTAGAATATTGATCTCTTAACGCGAATGTTACTCGTTACAACAAAACATTCAGCAAGATATATTAAGCACTGTTTAAGAAACAACTAAATAATTATACTAATTATTTAGTTACTTTTTATAATTGATGACATCAGGACGTTTGTCATCTCAGTCCACCCGTGGCCATGGTTGCTGTAAAACTTCTGTAACGTAGAGCTAGTTAAATAACTAAATAAATCGTGGTGAAATCCGTAAAAGTAGTTTTAAAGTAACACGCGTTACAAGTTGTACTACAAGATAAAAACTGAAATGTTGACTACAGCCAACTTCAGGGCGTCACTTTATCGTGACAGTGCGCTCGCGCATCGTGAAAATTTACTCACTTCAAAAGAAGTCTAATTTAAAAAAAAACCTGATGTAAAGGAGATGTACCTACTGCCACCTCTATTACTCTATACTCTAATCTCCGTAATCTCGTCCGCAAATATTTTAAATACACTTTTTTTACTTCTGGAATTTCTTTAGGAGTAACAAATATTCCTAAAGTTATTTTAGGCGCGCGGTATTAAAGAAAATATAAATGAAATTGTGTGAAAAATTCATCGGGCGAAACACTTATATGTCTCTACCTTTTACTTCAGTCATGTTTGTACAAGTAAAGTCCTACCGCACGACACGACACACAGAGCTTTCTTTCGTATGAACAAGTTTTAGCTTAAAGATAAATTAATTGACAGAGTGGTCCACCTGCGGCGAGCACCTGCGCAATGCATTACAGATGATGAGACAGATGTAAGCTGTAGAGTGATAAGTATTCAAATTTGGGCACACGCTGCACCTGTTTGGCAATGCACGAATATTCTCAGGAATAAAAAGGTTTTATGTGTCCGGCTTTAGGTCGATAATAATTAGTATAGGGATCATCATCATAATTATCGGCCCTTATCAGTCCACCGCTGGACGTAGGCCTCTTTCAATGAACGGCAAGACGACCGATATCATGCTACTCGCATCCATCCCGGAACAGCTACTGCACGGAGATCGTCTTCTCACCTGGTGAACCAACACTTCGTTTTCCTAAACGCGGCCTCTACTGCTGAAACTTAGTGGCCCATCGGCATCTGATCTTCTGAGTGTATGACCAGCCCATAGCCATATAGGGATAATAATAAAACATATGTTATTATAATATATAATGTATCATATCATCTTTAGACCGCGTTTAGGGAAACGAAGTGCTGGGCGATCGTTCACCAGCCCATGTCCAGCAGTGGCTCGATAGGGGCTGATAATGATGATGATCATTACGTGTCCAACTTCTGTCATAGTGATAGAATTGTCAATTTGTTTTCTAAGAAGATTTATACGCTTATTAATTTTTTAAATGTACGATACTAGTAGATATAAGTAACTCGAACAAAATTAAGTGCAAAAGGTATTGTTTTCTCTTCTGTGTCATCGGTCCCACGGGTAAAGTATGTTATGGCCCCACGTAAATCGTCTGTCACGATAACGTGAAAAATATACCTTATGTATTCCCTTCTGTAAAAGATATACCAGAATATAAGAATATTTACGTTATTATAAATTCATTGAACATATTTTTATTAGCAGTTCACCCTTGAAGTATCTACCTAATACAAAAACAAAACAAAACTATGTTTCTCTTGTTCTTATAACGTAAAATTTAAATGCTAACGAATTGAAGCTCCGTACTGAGATCTAGCTTTGCTGCATTGCAGACTAAATGCGGAGACCTGCAATAGTAGGTTCTCTGGAAACAATATCAATATAGCATGCAATATGTATCATATCAAAGATGATAAAGTTGAAAATTATGTGGATCTTTGAGCAAATGCCCTCTGCTTCCGTTTATTTGTGAATTGAGTCTTGGGTGTGATTTATGAGTATCGGAGCAGCTGTTCGACGAGGGGAATCAAGAGCAGCCTCTAAACCACTTGGTGAAATTGATGTATGCGATTGTCAGCTACAATCTTACTAAAATTGAATGCAAGAATTTATATTGAACAGATTTAGATGAATGTTGGCTCACACATATACTGTCTAGAATAAGAATAATAATAATAATAATATCTATGGACTTATCACACCACGTTAGCCTAGTAGTGGTAAGCACCGTAAGGACTTGTGTTACAGGTACTAGGAAACGGACATACATTTAAGATTTTTTATTACAGAAATATATAATTCATATACAAACATCCAAGACCCAGGCTGGATTCGAAGCCGCTATATTATAAAAATACTTTTGACCCCGAAAACACCCTTGGGATAATTATCAAGTGAAACATGAATTTATCTACACATACACAGGTAATTTTAAGTAGGTAATTATTAATCTCGGCGAGATAAATGTACATACTTGACTTGTGACGGAGGCACAATTATTGACAAGAGGTACGCTCTTATTAATAATTGTGTCTCCTTCGTCCGTGGAGGCGATATGTGAAGGAGCTACTCGAGACGGGTATCTTATCTTATCTATGCGACTCCGATGTTTCATAGGAGATCATGTACCCATTATCTGTTCTTTTGTGATTGAAGTGAACGACTTAAGGTCATATTTTTCGGTTTGGACTGCGCTAGTCTGTACTAATGAAGCAGCATCCGGCAGTACCACTCCTGTAACTCTGCCCTTATTGGTCATAGCGTTATGGCCTTCCTTGATAAATGGTCTATCTAACACTGAAAAAACTTCAATTACTACAAATGTAAAAGTTTCACCTATCGGTCTATGTAAAGTCTGATGATGATGCATATACAAAGCAATAAGAAACATTACAACTAAATACAGCTTTTACATAAAGTATAATAAATTTCGCGTGTAACGTAACACCGACCTACATATAAACAATACCAGCGTCTCTGTTGTCGATATGTAATTGTAGTCTCAAAATGGCTAGTTCACGCGCGACCCTTCACCTCAATACTGTCGTTATATCGTAACCACAATTAGATATCGCATGTACAGGTAAAGTGAGACGTGCCCCCCGACCTTATCCACAGTTGTTGAACTTTTGAATGTATTTCATCTAATAATGTAACAGTGTATAATTTTGTTTTTTTGTTGACGCGGGGAAACGCATTTACGCGCCTTCACCGGCCCTGGGTAAGGCCCGGAGGTGTGTGGGACTCGCGGCACATGATAGTGCCGAATACCCACAAAAAGCACCTCGACGGCTGGTCAGCCCCCTAAAGGACCAACCCCCCCAAAAGTTTGCCCCGACTAAGGTTGTACTACAGGACAACCCCACCGACTTAGGGACAGTGCAATGGGGTGAGGTTACCCTCCTCGCCCCTGGCCCCGTGCGCAAAAGCGCCTCCTCCTGTTGCACTTTGGACCCATCTTATAAGAGAGGTACCGATTCCTCCTCCTGATCTTTACCTTCTTACAAGCGGAGTACAAATATCCCTCTAGGTCTAAATGGCTTGGCCTGGGTTCACCCCAGGCTATTGAGCCTCACCGCCACGATAAGGCTTGAACCATGGTGGGGAGCAGTGTCTAAACCTGGCCAATATCTTATAGCCGCTTTCGACATTCTATCTATCGGTAGTTTTAGCTACTGGAGAAATAATTTTAACATATTTCATATGGAACTTAAGTCATTATTCTACCTCCAGTAGCCTGGAGATAGAGTTATCTCCTTTAGCCAAATCCACAGATAGATAGAATACTGAAAATGGTAAATTGAACTAGGAATTAGATCGAGACAAAAGTTTTGTATCGCTTGGAAGGCGAAAAGGAGGGCATCGCGTCGGCAGTCTACAAGTCTCCGATTTCTCGTATGAGCCCCTATACTGTAAAGGAGTGCTGTCTTGTTCTCTACGTAACAAATCCTCTAAATAATACTTTCAAATTTAAAAGGATTGCCTGCACAACACACGTATATAAAGAAAATTCTGGAAAAAATCCATTGTACCAACGTGATTCGCGTATCGTTCAGTCACAATAATCGGACAGATGCACAACGTACAGATAAGAATCTCGTATAACAAAGCACATGAGCATGACGTAAGATCACACAGATTATACATACAAACGGATTTCTACATGTGCACAAATACCTACATCATGTCTCTTCACACAATGGAAATAAAAAACGAACAAGAAAATTTTTAGGGAATTTCATTGTTAGTGT
>JAFELO010000170.1:161167-191099 GCA_017140195.1 Eumaeus atala
CGGACGGGATAGGTAGGGATTACAATCTAAAAGACAAAATTACATTGAATGAAAAAGACAAATTGGTTTCACATTCAATTCATGGGATAGATTTTTAGCATATTATGTTAACAAGATCTGCAATAAAACTCCCTAAGTTACTTTGTAACCCGGAACTTAGAGATATGTATGTATAAGCTAGGATACATTCATATTGTGATATACAAAGGGGATTATAGATAAGGCGAAAAAAATGTAGTGCTTTTATAGTACCAGTAGAACATAATTGTATGCTATATATCGTTTGATGAAAGAAATGCTTAATGTATAGGTTTGCCATCCACGACGACATGTCCCACTAGTCTTCCTAATGGTTTATTGTAGGTATAAACTGGACAGTACATTATCAGCAAGAATAGTGGGGCGCATCTTCGTGGATGGCATTACCTGTAATATGATGTGGTTTATATTGACTTGTTGCTGGAGACCCGAATCAAAACTGTCGCATTACACATACACAGTCTAATAAGCTATTCAGAACCGGAGAAGTAAAACATTTTATAGATTAAATTATAAAAACATTACACGCGAAAATACTTCCAAAATAATGTTGTATCTTGTGTAATTTAAACGACAACAACCAAATTGTATTCCTAAAACCAAAAATAATAAAGATAAATAAGAAACCAAAAATTTTTTCTGGACGTCTTACGAAAACTAGCTGTTTTTAAAAACAAATATACGTATCTAGATGCGATAAGGAACAATGATGGTTATGTAACTTAAAATAACGGTGTTGTATAGTTGTTATAGCGGTTGTTTCCCTATCGATTGTGTACGGTAATTGTTGCTATATGTTTGCTTTTTACTAAACACGTGTTTTCTCCTTTCCAGAGTTCGCTACAACATGAGGGTGAGGCTCCGGGAGTTGTTCCTGCTCCTGGCAGTGTGTGCGCTGGCGTTAAGTGAGTCCGTGAAAAAATTTGAGAAGAAAGTTCCCAATTCGGACAATCTCCTACAGTACGACGACGATTATGACACGGCGGATGATCAAGAGATTCTCTTCAGCGAAGACAGGCCGTGCCCCAGAGATTGTATATGTAATGTATCTCAAGGATACAGAACTGCAAGATGCAATCGTCTAGAAATAGGCACACAAAAATTCGGAGATGACATCACCGACCTGGTGATCGAAAACGCCGATCCCTCAGAACCTATTCAACTAGATGATTTCATTTTCAAGAAACTAGGCCTTCACCAAATCGCAACTGTCAAAATTGTCAACAGCACAATCAGCGCGGTCGGCCCCAATGCGTTTCACGGCCTGCATGTGCTATATGCAGTAAACCTATCTAACAACAAATTAAAATATTTGCATCCCGAAACATTTGCGAACAACAAAAAGCTGTTACTGCTAACTCTTTCAAATAACCCGCTGAAATTCCCCGCACCTGGATCTCAAGCCTATTTCCTTAATGCGTCTTCAGTACAAGAGTTAGACATTTCATATTGTAATATGCAGTATATAACATCCAATACTGTCAAGAACATGCCTGCATTAATGTACTTAAACTTAGCCGGCAATGATTTGTCGGATATGGAAGCTGATACTTTTAAATCTCTTTTGGATCTGGAAGAGCTAGACTTGAGTGATAATAATATCAAATCGCTACCCGATGATATATTTAATGAAAACACAGAGTTGGCAACACTTCATATTCAAAGGAATCCAATAGATTCAGTTTATGGATTACAAATTTCAGATCTGCTTACTCTTAATGCTGGACAAACAAACATTAAATTTGTTGGACCTTCAATGTTCAACGGCATGACATATATTGCTAATCTTAACCTCAGTGGTAATAACATTGAAAAGATTCACAATCAAGCTTTCCACAAACTCGTTGAGCTAAATTACCTTGACCTATCATACAATAATTTGGATTTCGTTTCAAGCATTCTCATCAAAGAAAATATTGAATTAGATATTTTCAAAATTTCTAACAATCCTAACTTGAGGCATTTGCCCTCTGAAGGTTTTAATTGTTCTGTTGAACAATTCAATATTTATCTTTTTGACGCATCCAACTGCGGACTCGAAGAAATATATGACGATTCTTTAAAAACATTCACCGCTCTATCCCAAATTAACCTATCTAGAAATCATTTAAAATCTATTAGCAGCAAAGTATTTTCGCGATGCTCAAAATTGGTCGACATCAATCTATCATACAACCTCTTGACCACGTTGGATGTCAAGTTATTCGAGAAGAACAAGGATCTTCAGAAATTGAATTTACAAGCAAACCCATTGAAGGTGCTGTCAGCAGAAGTGTTTATCAACACACCCGTGCTAAATTGGCTCGATATCAGTCACGCAGAATTGACATCTCTCTGGACCGTAGAAAAGAATACACCTTCCAACATCTTGAATGCTTTAAGTTATCTTAATGTTTCAAACAACAGAATAACAGAAATTAAAAAAACCGATTTAGAAGGATTAACGAAACTTCGCACACTCGATATAAGTAACAATCTTCTAGCATGCAGTCGTGAGTTCGAAAATATTATGTCTCTGTTGAATGAGCGTAAGGTTTCACCAAATGCTAATAGTGCCATTATTGCAAATCTAGTTAAGGGTGCCAAAGACGAGTCAGTAGCGTACAGCTGGGAATTCTTAACAAGGAAAGTTTGCGGTATAATTATACACCCCGTTGAACACTTGCCCGCAGTGTCTGATGAGGAGATTTGGGAGAGTGTTTCAGAGGACTTCGACTTGAAAGACACTCTTGATGACGACAAAGTTGCAGAGGATGTTAAGCCTACTGCTAACATCTCTACCAAGAAACCTGAGCCAGCAGAACCCGAAGATGCAGATGAAGAAGAAGACGACTCAGATGACGAAGAGGACGATTCCGAAGAAGATTACAATGACGACGAAGACAACTTGGATCTGAAGATTAAACTGATTGAAAAACCACCGTCAACACCCAAACCAACGGTAGAGGTGCCACAAAAAGATAAAGTCAAGATTGATATTAAACTTTTAGAGAACGACAGTTTATATGACGATCTGGAGCCAGAGGCGTACGTCCAGGCAACTATAAAGGGCGACGACCACGGTTACTACGATTACTTGTGGCCCATAATGATCACAGTTTTAGGCTCTATATTGCTTCTGATCATCATTGCTAAAGTGGTAATGATTGCATGCAGCAGACGTAACCGACAAGTGAGATATAACAGCGCTATAATCGCCGCTATGAGCAACAAATCGGGTCGCACGAAGAAGGATTGTGGTTTGGTGTACCAGCAGCTAACCGTCGACCTGACAGGCCCCGTCACTCCCAAGCAAATCCGCAAGGCGCCGGTGCATAACGTTACCGTTAATGCCTCAAACATGTCGTACGAAAGCAGCCCATTCCATCACAGCAACATCGTGCCTGAAGCCGTGTGATTAAAACAGAAAATCAACAAGCACAGTAACTTACATAAGCAGTAGGTTGATATTTATAAGCGCTAGTCGAAGCACAGTCTGTAATGCGACATGAAGAGAAATAGGATTTTGTAAATTGAACACCCTCTATCATCAGATTGTGACAATCTTAATCCGTAACACATCGTAACAATTAATGCATGTGCCTTCACAAAGTTGCGTCGGAACGCCTAGCGCCTTAATATAAAAGTAACAAATTGAAGTCAAATTTAAACAAATTAATTTAAGATTTAAATAATAATTATATATTATACAAATTAGTTGATAGGTTTATTTTATGTACTTAAATTTAATAAAAATTAAACACACATTGTTATATCATTTTATTAACCACGAAATATAATGTACAAATATTATTCGCTTCATAATTCATATCTAGTATAGGGTTAGGGACTCTTCTAGTATTCTCGCCAAATCTTCTTCAGACTGCTTCACCGGGGCTATTTGCAACAAACGATGCTGTAACACAAAAAGTAATTTATATAGATATTATTGGTAAAGGGGGGGAGGGATGAAATTTGTATAAAAATATAATTAACGCAAAAAATATCAAATATCAATGATATCATAGCCTGGTAATACATTCGTAAATCTTTTATTAAGTATAATAACATACCATTCCAAGTAGGTTTATGAATATCATAACTATGCAATATTTTATGAATCGATGTCATGTCTAAGATAACGTTGTCAAAAACAAATACATTTTATTAGCATTGGCTTAATTAAGTATTGACATGCTTTTTGGTACATAAAGATCTACACAATGAAAAATCTTTTAATTATAACCTTTATGTATATAAAATGGAGAGGAAAAAATACGAGCTGGAACGCTGTTTTCCCAAAACATTCCCAACATCAAAAATATAACTAAATTATAGTCCAGTCCTTAAAAATCAATAAAAGATTTGATGTGAAAAAGAGGACACTAGAATTTTCATTTTTATAGCGATTTTCGCTCTATTATAAACTGTCTATAACTTTATTTTTATTTTAATGTTAATAGTAACATAATTCCTCTATCATTTCTTTGACGCGGGGAAACTAATTTATTCGCCTTCACTGGCCCTGGGTGGAGTCCAGTGGTGTGTTGGGCTCGCGGTACAGTGCAGAGTACCCACAAGAACCACCGCGAGTGCCGCCTTTGCTGAGGTGCCCCGAAACAACAAAATGTCAGGGCACCTCGACAGCTAGTCAGTCCCTAAGGCACCGACGCCTCCTCCACAGAAGGGTTGCCCCGCACCAGAGGACAACCTCTCCAACTTCGGGGCAGTGCAATGGGGTGAGGTTGCCATCCTCGCATATTGCGCAAAAGCGCTGCTACCTTTTTCTCTTTTGTTCCCTCTTCTTATAAGAGGGCTACATAGAGCGCCTCTTTCTCCTACTCTTTAGTCCCCCCTTCTTATAAGAGGAATACAAAGAATAGCCCCCTCTTCGGTTCAATTCGCTTTGCCCAAGGTGTCTCGATTCACCCCAGGCTACTGAGCCCTACCGCCTCGACAAGGCTTGAACCTCATTCCTATATTCCCTTGCCTAATCATTTTCCATAAAACTACTTTAACAGATTCTATCGCGGTTTATTTAACTACCTCGACGTTTCAGAAGCTTTACAGCAACCATGGTCATGGGTGGTCCACCCGAGTCAGTTGAGTACACTTCATAGGAAATAGATTTACCTGTGGTAAGGCACCTTTGACCAACTCCGGTATATTCTCAGCGGTGTAACCGAGCGCAGTCAGTCCGTTGTGTATGCCCATCTCCTGCATGTACTCCGCGATGGTGTCTGCCAGTACCCGGCCCGCGTCCGCCTGCTTCCTCCCCGCGACGTCAGCGCCGAGTATGCCGGCCGCCTCCAGATGCTTATCCGGGTCGCTGGCCGAAGTGAACCTGAATACCGCCGGTGCGGTGACGACTACTGCTAGGCCGTGGGGTATCATTGGTTCGGGTCTATGAAAGAAAAAAAATATTGTCTTCATAAAGCAAATACACCATTTTTTATAGTATACGGGGGCAAGCGACAAATCAAGAGCGTTTTTCCGGTTACCGACGCTCATATACATCCGCACAATTACTACGCCGATGCGTTGCGCTCCCATTCTCCCATGGGCCTGACCTATATTATTAAGACGTGTTTCTTTTTCCCGGACCTGAACTTACGCTGTGGAAGCGCAGAGAAATCCAGCACAGCTGTACCTGGTCCCTGTCGGTGCTCGTCGTGCGACGAGACTACATTTAGGGTCGAAAGGGGAGGGGGCGACTCCCACTCTCTTGCAGATGGAAGAGATGCATTCTAGTAAAAGTATGTTTATAATATCTAATTTTAACTATTGTTATAATTAGCAAGGTCCCCAGGGTCTCACTTACCCAGATTCGGGACTACGGGAGCAGCTCGCGCGCGGTAATTGAAATGTCATCTGACGTGAATGAATGCCTCAAGGGTCATGACTGGGGACAGTATGACGTGTTTATCATTGCCATTTCCACAATTTTACCTTCTACGACGTAATGTTTTGTAGTACAAGTGGTGTACAGTGGTAAGTAAACGGGCATCTGTAACTTTTTTAAGACTACCATATATAGTCCATAGACATCCGCATGTTTGTTAAGCAGGCATTATGTTCTCTCTCATTCCGTCCCTTCGATGGGTGACACCCGTCGAAAGGGAAGGCAAGTGTAACTATCTGTCTCTCTTTGATATATGATAATTCCCCTGTGCACTGCGCAGAGATTCGTTAGACAAATATCTCATCTTTCTTCTCAGTTAACCAAGAGGGACACTGGCACTCAAGGGCCTGCATATGGCTTCCCTAATGTATCACTATTATAGTAACTAGCCAGCGCCATCATTCTCCGGTCTGCGCGTAACAGTCCCAGCGCAGGCAAATGTCAATTTGCTTCAAGTTATACCGTGGTATAAATAAAGTTGATCATATGATGTTGATACAACAGCTCAGGACAGTAGAATGATGAAGACTGGCAACACCACTTTCGCTAGGTCCTGAACAAACTGGGCTACGCATTTAGTCTTTTATATTCAAAGAAAACACCATTTATTTAAGTAAGCATAATCAACAGTAGATGACATACAAATTAGGGATAAGACTTAATTGTTTATTGAATTGCGTAATTCTAGATTATATGTAAACATTTTAGCAGATAGACACCACGGAAAGAAAACTAAAGAAAAATAACCAATTTTTGAACTTATTACTCCTTTGGCGCGTTATTGAAAAAATATGAATGCAATTTTTTACGATTGGCGCGCACAACGTTCCGATAAAACAACAACCTGAAGTTAACTATAGTGTACATTTTAGTTTATCTCTTGTTACGCCCAAGAAGCATTACTGGTAACGCATGTACGCTATTGTAAATTAAACTAACGCAACAATAAATTTAAAAACAAAAAATCCGACTGCTTAGATTTTTTTATGTACCACCTCATAACTTTATGTTCTGTCTGTGGAGCCATTCTCAGGCTGTACACGTGTAAAGGTACAAAAATATATCTATTATTTTAGGGGGTAGTAGAATTCCCTCTAAAATAATTACCCTCGATCTGAATTAGTCAATCACAAATTGTATCTCTAAAACTAAACTCTATTGGTGTGATAACACACAGTTGCCTACATGACTTACGGTTGGTACAGTTCATTCAATATACCAGCCCCACAGAGTAGTGGGGTCCGGAGCTGCTGCCCCCTTAGGCCCCCCAGCTGTATCCGGCGCTACACACAAATAAATGAAAATTCCAAACCCATAGTCCTGCGGTACGAAAGCATCGACGTTCCCAGCGATGGGGTAGGCGAGGCCGTGGCACAGGTGTACCCCGGCGTTGCCAATGCCGACGCCCGCCATGGTGGCGGCCAGGTGCATGCTCGAGCGTGCCTCGATATCGTCTGCATTGTTCACGGACCGCGAGAAATACTTCTTCAGGGACTACAGAAGAGTGTACGCATTATTGTTAGTATTACTTTAAAGGAAATATTCGAAAGATTGTTTCTCCACATACTTGTAAAAGCTCGAATTATGGGATTAGGAATTCAAATAATGGACGCGACAATGGGGTACTTGCAATTAAATTGGACAGAACTCTTCCCCACACACAAGACACACCAAGGATTAGCTGTGTTTCGTTTATCCTTTAGTCCTATGCTACTATATTGTACTTTTATATAGATTTTTTTAAATAGATATAGAAAATAATTCCTACTAAGATACATTGTTCAAGTATTGGGGTCATCATATTAAGTGACAGAAAATTTCTACTCTTTTATTATTATTTTTAGACTTTACTCATGTTATTTCCTAAGGCGTGAATTCCGGTCACGTTTTTTACTATTAACTCTCGATCATCATCCCCGCTTCGCCCGTGATTACCCGGGGACAAATTATGCACTAAAAGATCAAACTTTGCATGGGCGAATATCGCAAGAAAATTCGTTCAGCATATTTTGAGAAAATCTTTTTTCTAAATAAGAAGAATTACTTATAAAAGTATCACAGGATATGCCCGTGTAGTTAGTATAATTACTTATAAAAGTATCACAGGATATGCCCGTGCAGTTACTATAATTACTTATAAAAGTATCACAGGATATGCCCGTGCAGTTACTATAATTACTTATAAAAGTATCACAGGATATGCCCGTGCAGTTAGTATAATTTCGATGGGATTAAGGAAAAGTGCTCATGACCAGCCACAAAAAAGAATGCCAACAGACAATGCGCTCAGATTTCTTTTATAACATAAGGCTACAAACAAGCAATCGGAGCCTTTTTGATGACTACCGACGCCCATGGACATGGGCCACCGGCTCCTCACAAACCACACGAAACGCGAGCGAGAGGTACTTCTCCGGTGGGGCCGGCCCAATTCTGTTGCGTAGGATGATGTAGTGTCATGCACCATGCATGGCACTTCATCCTCCTATACAGCATGGCGTTCTCTCCTCTGCCTAAATTTATTGTTTAAGGCCAAGTAGATTCCAGTGTAGTGGATAGAGTGTATTGTCACTTCTTGACGAAAATTAATGATATCTTGAATATATTAATCAGATCTTTATACAATTTTTGTAGGAAATAATAGGTATGAAATGTAGAAAAATCGAAATAATACCATTTTAGTAATAAAATACCAACCTGCAAACAGAAACGCGACCAGACATCAGATATAGGGTTGCTTCCTTGATATACAGGTCGCAAGGCAGGGTTCTCTGGAGCGGGCCCCCTCTCGGTATACGGTATGGCGGTGAAGCTCTCCAGCGCGTGGCAGAACACATCAAAACCCGAGTATATAGCCACGTTCCTGGGCACAGTGAGCGTGTGCAGCGGGTCTATGATCGCTAGGGTCGGACGCAGGGCGGAATGGGAGATGCCGGTTTTGGATTTGATCTCCTCGAAGTCGAAGACGCTCATCCCCGTTGTCTCGCTTCCAGTGCCGCTCGTAGTTGGAACTGGAAACCGTAGAGAAATCACATCAATCACACACACGCACTCGCAGACACGCACACGCACGCACGAACGCACTCATTCACGGTCACACACACACGCACAAGCATACGCATATGCACACACAGACGCACAACTCTGGCTTATATAAATAGAATGGTGATGGATTTATAAGCCTTTCTCAATCTAGTGGTAGTGGTTTTGAAAGAGACACTAGTGTATCTCCTAGTACCTAGGTGATTCTGTCTCATTCCACAAGAAAATCTAAGGAAACGCGATAAAATCCATTAAAGAGACACAAAAATGAGTAACATTCGCGTAAAGATTCGAAAACAATTAGATTAACGAGCAAAACCAAAATTCTTCAAAACGTCAGACTTGACTAAAAAAAAATAAAGAGACTAAATGACTAAGGAAACTTCTCTTTATGTGGTAAAGTAATTAAGCAAATACCCTAAAAGCCTTCTCACTGGAAGAGTAGTGATAAAAGAGCTAAGCTGAAATAGAACAATTAGTCTTCAAAGTCACCCTAGCTGGCATTGGACATTATAACTATCAAAATTGAGACGATCTTCGTACAATGGCCGGTCCGTGATTGGTCGTCTTGGCATTCATTGAGAAAGAGGCCTATGTCCAGCAGTGGACCGATAAGGGTGATAATGATGATGATGTTCAAAATTAGGCGACACTAGGAGTTAACAACTTTATGTAAAATCCAACATATAGAAGTAATAAAACTATATAAAGTTACATACTAGCAATCATTGGCTTGAGTGGAACTGTGACGTGCTTTCCCTTGCCAATAGGCATGTTGACGTAGTCCAGGAAATCAGCATCAGGATCACAGTAGTACAGGTTGGCGGCTTTACATGTGTCCATGACAGATCCACCGCCCACCGCAACAAAGCTGTCGAATTTCCTCGCCTTTACGAAGTTGATAGCATCTTTGAAACTGCAAGTTATGTGAAGTCGAAAAAAAAATAATGTATGGTGTGAATGTCGCCAAACTTTCAAGTTTCTCAATGGACATTATTTATTATGACCATGAAGATAAGGTTTATAATTATGTGATACTAAACTGCCCATTGCTTTGCCATTTTGGTGTAAATTGAACTAAAGTAGTCTAGGCATAGTAGCAATTACCCAGCACTGTAAAAATCCCTGAAATCTTACCTTGTATCAGTAGGCTCCACCCTCACCCTATCATAAACTTCATAATTAATACCATTCTTGACAAGAGAGTTGAGCACTGCTTTCATAGAGCTTAATTGTGCAACATTAGAGTCTGTCATAACACACACATTCTTGACAGCGAAGTTGACCAGGTCCTGGCCAACTTCCCTTGTGACACCCAGACCATATCGCACGGTCGAAGACCTTATCTGAAAATATGCTGAACAGGTTACCAAACGCTTTTTTGTAGTATAATGAAAAAAAAAATTGTGCCTATCAGAGAGTGGCAAAATGCCATCTATTGGTCATGTTTAAAAGTGCTTTGAATGATAATAAACACCATAGCAATAATAGTTTGTTTCAAGGATTTTCTTGGTTTTCATAATTATTAACCAAATAGAAGCAATTAAAGTATATACAATGAACCTAATTTGACAGGCATAGATTGATGATGCAGTCATTTAAAAGGTCTTACCTCAAATGCATAATCTTTAGACGGAGTGGCATTAACAAAGTTAACATTTCCTCTATTTCCATGTGCTGGACACTGGCACCTTCAAAATCAAATATGTATATAGTTTAAAAATTAAAGTGGTGTTTGTAATCAGTAAATCTGTAACATGGGTCATGCTCAATGCTCACAGTCACAGGTCTAACTTTATTATCAATTAATCCTTTTTCTCAAATTGTAAATTATAATGATCCAAATTTAATAGTAATTCTTTATAGCTATTAAATCATGGTACTATACATAACTTAGCACACAAAATATGTTAACCTCAAAACGTTACTTTAAAATATAAGCAAACATTAATTGAAAAAATACTTCTAAACTATTACAAGTAGTACTTACGAAGCTATATTAATAGTTCTAAACAAATCAAAAACTCTGGTCCTAGACACCATTTTAGAGGGAACTTAAATTTACCTTATCTCAATTAAGTTTCGTATATATTACAATAATAAACAATTGAACTTTACCTCTAAGATAAAGTTCTCTTTATCAACAGATAATATCCAGCAGAGCTGACATGTAATATTATTTACAACAACTACTTAGTGCTTGTTTACCGACCGCCGACTTAGATTTTATTAACGCACAATATTTTATTAATCAAGTTTTTTTTAATATTTTACGATCATTCTTCATACTTACACAGTTCGTTTTTATTACTTAATTTATTTATATTATTGTAATGAACGTTCTCATATAACCGAAAAAAAATTTTTTTTTCGTTCTTGACAATTGACAAAAGTGTATAGGTAAACAGATTTTGACATATACGTAATATATATGTCGTAGCCGTTTTGAACAAATCGCCATATAACATTACTGCTAGCCATTTTCAAAAACAGGGCCGTTTTGTTATGTGGCGCACTAACGGTAAGTCGGATTGTCATTTCGAGACGTTCTTCAATATGGCGGCTGACGCCTAGACACATCGAATTTCTTGATTTTAAACAGTGATAGTGATCGATACATGTATGAAATTAGACCAAGTGTTTTGAGTGTCAACAAAAATAATAACCTCACCACGAAGGCTTAGCCGGGAGCTGCGTTTCCGCCTAAACGTTCAAACCTATCTGGGCATAGTATTTTAATTTCTCTGTATTCTATAACCGACGCCATTGTTGCTGTCATGTCAAGAAACGACGTGAGTGTTAAAATTAAGAACTAAAATGTGTCAAAAGGGCGGATAATGATTCACTTTATTTCAAAAAGGCTAGCTTTACTGATTATCGTATCACGCCAAATTCTTTCTAAAACGACTCAACTCCCACGGGTAACCTTCAGCCGCTATAAGCGTAGAGTTCTGGATCTGCGGGCGACAGGACCCCTAGAGTGACAGGCTGGCCCCAGCGAAAGGGCCAGGCTTCTCCTCCTTTTGGGACTGTCCGGCTACCACTGAATCAGTCCCATCGACGCCGTGTCTCAACGGACCGGGTACCCTTACCAGCCCAGACATGGGTACGTCGGCTTTCTTCTGGGAAACGACTCTTTCACAGAAGGAAACCATCGCCTCATAGGACTCGTCATTATCGAGCATCGCGGTGATGATGCTCTACAAGACAAGTCCTCTCCGATGACTAACGTCAGATATCGACGCAGCGCCGCCCATCTCGGGCTCGTGTGCTCTCTGTGGTCCGACACAGATAGTCACCAAAGTAACAATGCCCGGTGAGCACCTGCGTAAGACGGAAGATGAGGGGTTTGCGCATTAGCCGCATCCAACGCTCAAGGTCCTCCCCTCACCTCCGCATTAGTGCCTCACGCCAAACTATTTCTGGCGCAATTTTACTCAGCCCTATTCAATCCGGCTAATCGATAGCCCGCCATAAAATAAGACGGCTATGTTTTTGAAAATGCCTAGCAATAATGAAAAGCGACGATTTAGACAATCGGTCTGCGACATATATATTATCTCTTTGTTTTGTTTTGATTTTGATCGCGCCTCTAATGTCCTGGTCCAGTGGTTTACGATTCGGACTTCCATTTCGGTAGTCAAAGTTCGTAACCCATCATGTATCATGTAGTTTTTCTACCTTAAGCACATTTTCTGAGTGCTCTCACGGTGAAGGAAAACATCGTGTGAAACTCGGATCCGTGTACACGAAGTCGACCAGATTTAGGATAGGATAACTGGTAACGAAGACCAGGATTCGAGTATTTTAATTCGACCGAATGTAGGATTGGGCCTGGTTTCCCTTCTGGGTTGCAGATATCATATAGCAGTCGCTCTGTGTGTAATAACTGGCGCCCTTGACAAATTCCCTAGATTAGGTAACCCACCTCGATATCGCCTGATATAGCAACGGTATAATAAATACTACAACGTAGAAAGTGGCTTAAAATTTAACAGATTTGTCTTGGAAAGTTTAAAGCTGCCATAATCATGAAAGAATTAAACGATTATTAGAAAAAAACTATATGTAACAAAAATCTATCATCCGAGTGACAGTATATTAATTTACTAATTTCAAAACAATTTTTAATTTTGAACGTCACAGAACCTGCCCCCAAATATGACAGCCGGACTGATTTATATTCTGAATAAAACAGCATTTTTACTTTGTAGGTTCTCACAAACCTACCTACTATTTTAAATAAAATATTATTTACTATTTTAAAATATACCATAATGCGAACCCCTAGATAACTTATCGATAAATCACAGGAATATAAAGTACAGGAACATGCGCACAATTTGACTTACTGGAAGAATATTAAGCAGGATAGCATTGGAAAACCAAGGTGTAGCAAACGAATATATGTGAGTAATAATGAATGTCTATGCAATTAGTGTGACCCAGGTCAAACACAAATCATTAGAAGAGTTTCCAACATGCAAAGGGGTCCAACCCTCAACGCCCCAGAATATTCTGGTATGGTATTGGCATATACATTTATGGAACAATACTTAGCCACCTCA
Source organism: Eumaeus atala (assembly GCA_017140195.1). Taxonomy (NCBI): domain Eukaryota; kingdom Metazoa; phylum Arthropoda; class Insecta; order Lepidoptera; family Lycaenidae; genus Eumaeus; species Eumaeus atala. The sequence goes on from JAFELO010000170.1 coordinate 174,698, forward strand.
GATCTGCTGACGGTTTGGTTCTTATTAGTGAAAACGAACTTACGACATAAAGTAAAATCCATTATGTAATTCTATAAAGTCTATTAATTTATAAAAGCAAAAGAATGACAAACCAAATACCTTTCATCATCATACTATATAGTATATGGAATGGAATGCCATGTGTCTCTGGAACAAGTGATAGTATTCATTTTCCAAAATGCAGAATGAAATCGATATACTGGAGCATGAAAGATCAAAGAAATAATTAAAGACGAATCTTATCCTATTGCTATCAAACTTCCCTATGTGACATACGCATGCGAAACATGTGGTACATAGAACATTAGCGGCGATCACCACTTACCTGAGAGGCATAGAAAGAAGCATGATTGGCTACTCTCTCAAAGATAGAAAGAAATGACCGAGCTCAGAACAATTTCAAGACTAGTTTTGAAATGGTATGTAAATAAATGCAGGGATCAAAATATGCTAACAGATAAAAAAGTGACGCAATCAATAAATATCAAGAAATATAGGCTTTAGGGAACCATAATACTAATATATATCTCGTTGTCGTATTGTACATATCGCCGTATTACGTAACAGCTAGCCATTTTCAAAAACCGACCGCGGGGTTTTGTGGCGGGCCAACGATTAGTCGAATTGTCATTGCCAGGCGTTCTTCAATTTGGCGGTTGTCGTTTAGCCTTGTATAAAATTAGGCCAAGTGTTGTTAATATAAATAAAAAAATTACCAAACCACGGAGGTCTACTATTCGACAATCGACGCCATTTTTGTTGTCATGTCAAATAACGAATACGTGATAAACGTGTCAAATAGGTATATTCTTTAACTCAATGAGGCTAGCTTTATTGAATAACATATAACGCCGAACGCTATCTGGCGGAATTTCATCCAGCCTTATTCAATCCGGCTAAACGAGCAATAAAATCAAGCCAAAAAAATAAAACGGCCCTGTTTTTGAAAATGGCCAGCCTTAATGAAATATGGCGACTTAGACAACCCGAATGCCACATATACAATATTTTGATTTAAAATAAGGTAGCATACATGTAGATATTGATTAGTAATGCATACACGAATATGCACATAAATTTATAGAAGAGCTGCAATGCTGAATAATGGGCCGGCGGGACCAGACCTTCAAGAAGTTAAAATAAAACACATATTCGACATCGAAATGATGTAATAATAAATTCATACAGATTTCCATTCAGATAATAATACGCAATAGAAAAGACTATTTAAACTACATCTCCATATAACATACTACATTACAGAATAGAACATCATACACTATATTAGCATTATTTGGTTATACAACTTTTCAATAACTAAATATACTGATTGGCTAAAATGGCATTAGAAATTTCATCACAATAAGGTTTTATTTGTAAATAAACACTATCAATGCAATACAATCAAAAAAATATTACTGTAAGCCCTTGAGCTTGAGTACAGGTTAAGAATACAATAAATTAAAAGCATAGTTATGAAGAGCAAATTATATTTACAAAATAATATACATCGAAACCACTGTTCTGTGAAATGAAACAATAAAACGCATCTTTTATAAGAACTTGAATAATTGTAATGTGGTTAATACTAAATTATGGCAACGCATGTTAACAGGTAACTATACAGAGTATACTCACCGCTATGAATATGGGTTAACTCAATATACATACAACTATGCTACAAGGAAATGCGCTTAACTTGGTTCACATCAATACTGTAAACTTAGTAGAGCTAAAAAATACTGCATCCAGGGTTGCCTCATCATATTTTCTACTTATTTAGATTGATTCAAAATCTACTACATGATAATGACCTGTGATTTCGTTTGAGTCTTGTTATTCAATTAATTTTTTAAATGTAAATCTAAAGAGTGACACTTCATCAAAACCCACGTAGAGATTCTATATGCAGGATATTAAGTGCTTCTTCAATAATAAAATTCATATCATACATTTTTAACGAGTGTGAAACCATCTACTATCAGTGTACTTGGCAACCCTGATTACATTATATAGCCTAGGTGTTTAAAAATTTGAAGTGATAAAATTTAACAATTTTCAACATTATATCAAAGATTTGTGTTTTGTGGGACGCTATAGACCACGCATTTGTGCGCCACTCCATTATACATATCAAATACATTTCTGAGATCAAATTTGGTCAAAAAATTGCACAACACTATGGAAATAATTAATATATTGTGCAAATTTTTGTCTTGAACGAAAAAGAGACTGCTAGTGTTATACACATATTATGAATAATAGGGATCACGATAAAAGCCAAATCAGTCTTTTTTCAAGCTTAAATTTAGAAGTTAATTTCTCACGTAAGCTCGCCAAATGTAACCTTTCCATAATTACAGAGGGTATTGGTTTTAGGCGAAGAATTTCAGAAAAGTCTACATTCTTGAGAATTATTCGCCAAAACTGCTACTAAAAGTCACGTTTTTATTAACAACCGCTATTTTCACCTCACTTTTCAATTTTTTTATTTTTTTCATGGTATAGAGGGACAAACGAATAATCGTAGCCTTTTCCGACACCCATGGACATCCGCACAATTACTAAGCCGATCCTTTCCTCCTCCCATCCAATGAGCCACGCTACTCACAAACCGCACGAACCTCCCCGGTCGTGCCAGCCCGATTCCGCTGCAATAATATAGCATGGCACTACCTTTTACAAAAATATTACTTTTTTCCACGCCAGTGAAATTTGGTGGTCTAGAAAACATTACAAACAATGTTCCTTCTAAAAAAGACATTTCCTCTCCACCGTATACCCTCTATAACTACAACATTAAACATTTCATATACTTTAATTTTTAGTATATTTGAATATGCATCCAAAACCCATATTGCTCTCTCTCTCCCTGAACAGTGTAACTTTCATTTTACTCTCACGAATTGACACTAATCAGTTAAAGTTGGCCAGTACGGATTCACGTTATAAAATCTCATTACGCGTTGTATGTTTTAATGTAATCCCTTGAAAATATTACAAAGTACAAAAAAAAAAAATCAAGCAGTCCAAATGAATTACGTATAATTTGCGTGGTGTATAGATTCGCAGGAACACGCTAGGCAACACGCGCCAACAGGCTACGATGTATCTACAGAACAACTACAAACAGCCACTGGTCCGAGTTTGACAATATATTATCTTCATCTACAGATCACATATAATTATTTTTGGCAAATCGCTATCTGAACTGTACAAGTGTTTCGAATCTAATTCACATTCGAAAACTTTGCGCTATATCTACTAATGCTATATTGATTAAAAAACGAATACTGTTTTTTTTCGAGTTTGCTCCTTAACTAACGACTTAACGCGCGCGGCATGAAAACAATATGAGGACTACAAGTGAAACAGTAACCTTTTGCGTAACGCTTTGCCGCGCTTACGGCTCTTCATTTTCACTTCTGAATAGTTGTTAAGGAGTAATTTTCTTCTCTCTTTTGTTTAATAAAATCCATTGTAAACACCCGTTTCGGGACGGACGCCTGGCTAATTACCATTGGTGTTATCTGTTAATACTATAGTGTAAAATATAAGTCGAAAACGTGACTCAAACGTACGGAGTATTAAAATTGTATAAAAGCAATATTTGTGCAGATGATATCACACTAACGAAGCCCTGTGTAGGCCACTTGAGACGGTCAAACAATTATAGGATATAATAGCAACTTGACAATAAAATCTTGTACATGAGCAATTTATGACAACACATGTTGTTCTTGTAGCAATTAATGAGCAAATTTGTATCTAGATGATTAACACTTTAGCGGGCGTTGAAGTACTATAAATTACATAAAATATTAAAAAAACACATGAATGCCTAGACCGAGTACTATTACTAGAAGTGATAGCTTATGTCACTCGGTATGATGGTGCTTTTAAATCCCTAAAAATGTATTTTTTTGCTGGCCAGACGTTTATAAAACATCAGAAAAGGGTGACAATTTATTAAAATACTTATATGACGAAAGACAAATTGAGCATAGAAACATAATTGTATAAGTTATTTCAAATTCCACTATTTAACTTTAATATACTTTTTTCATTAAATATGGAATTATTTGACCATATCAAGATGTTAACCCGGCTGCGAACATATTGGTGCGTAAGTGACAGACGTCACTTGTAACATTTTATAAAACTAGAATAAATAAGCTCATATCTCTCCACACGTGTCGAGAGCTAGGCCAAGTGATTCCGTAACAACGATGGTAAGGATCAATTCATACCGAAATGTAATCGGAGAGCAGCGCAGCAAAGAGTAATATAATTAACTAAATCGCCACTATCATACACACAATATCACTTGCAGCGGTCTGCATTCCAGCGAATCTTACAAAGCGGCATACGAGACTATGTATACAGATATATATTATAGTTAACATTATACGACACTGAAACTTGTTTTTCGCTGCGCTGCCCATTTAGATGTGAATTGAGCCTAAAAGATATATTACAAACGATCGATTGGCAGTCAATACATAAAGAACGAAACGATTTCGAGACATTAAAAGATTTTTTATTTTATCTTAATACAATTACACATGTTTTCATTTCAATTGATTAAGAATCCATTATTTGACCGAAGCATTTCCACGGTAACAAATTAAAAGACTGCCGGGTTTCAAAGTGTGACTCGAAACTCAACTATGTCTATCTTACCTTACATTTTGCTCTAGTTTTACAGTCATATTGCCGTCAAAACACGACCATAGGCCTAGATTCGAGATATAAGTCAACAAGGAAGATGCACATGCATTAAATTTTCACACTTTATTCAAAGCTGTCTCGTTCATCAGATCGTAACACTGAATCCTATGTCAATAAAACAACATTAATATTGAGACAGCACCCATAGTGGGTTCGACGGGCAACTGTTTCACCCATTATTTACAAATTATTAACAGCGCCATCCAACTTTCGGACGGCAAAACTTACAGGCTCAGTATTGCCGGCGCCATCTGTTACTCGACCTGCTAAACTTTCAAACTGTCAATAAGCAAAAGTTTCTCCTAACCGCCTGAAAAGTTACACCGAAAGAACTTCGCACTAGAGACTAAGTGATTCGACACTGCGTTCGCACACAATATAGATGTTCTTTTCTGATCTCACAAAGTCCGTTTAGATCTGGATTTAGTAGTGATGTGTATCGAAAAGCGCGCTTGTATGTGTGCGTTATATTTGTACTTACTTGCGCTCCTCTCCTTACGCACACGAAAACAATGTGCATCGGCAAGGCTAACAGCATTCATACCTAAACGTACTTCGTACAGAATACCAGAACGCCGAAATGACGTCATCAACAACGATATTGTGGCGTAAGACGCAAAGCGTATCTAGACATGGGCGGATTAACCCTAATGGCGGATTAAGATTTTTAGTAGAGGGGGAGGGGGAATTGGGCCTACTAAAGGTAAGTTTGATTAAGTAAGAGAAAGAGTTTAGGAAACGTCAAAAGACTAAGGGCCGCTTAGCTCCTCTGGATCCGCCATTCTCCGATTTGGACTTGTAATATCGCTCGCCTAGTCCGGCAGCATGTGCACGAAGGAGACGGGGAACATGCCACGGCGCGCCGTCCCCTCCACCTGCCCCTCCATCCAGTTGTCGTCCTCAGTGCGCTCGTTGAGCACAACGATAACTTCGCCCTCGCGGAACGACAGCTCGTCCTCGTTGTCGGCGGAGCAGTCGTACAGCGCGCGGCAGCGACGCGTGCCGCTCATCTGGCACAACACAGTCAGCCAGGTAAGATAGAATAGAGAAGGTTATAGTCCATCACCATGGTTCAAGCCTTGTCGTGGCGGCGGGACTAAGTCGCCTAGGGTTAACCCAGGCGAAGCCAATTGAAACATAGTGGATTCTCTTTGTACCAATCTTATAAGAAGGGGGGCTAAAGAGCAGGAGGAGGAGAACCCTTTGTATCATGTGAGCGAGAGGTACCTCCTTGGTCGTGCTGGCACAATCCTGCTGCAATGCAGCATGGCACTGCCTCTAAAATATAAATAGTTCTTAAGCAGATATACAATGCCGCGTCTCTTATATAAAATAAACTTACAGCCGAATTGGGCGCGTGCGTCCGGGGTGTCTCTCACTCACACAATACCATAAAAGTGGCTAAGCTGTCGCGTTTCGAGCGGTTTGTGAGTAGCCGGTAGTTCCAGTCCCCACTATAGGGGAACAGGGAAAGAGAACAACACACCTGACGACTAGTCATCAAAAGGCACCGATGTCTCGTTCGTCCCTTTATACTATAAAAAATAAAATTTATTTTTCCTATATAGTTTTAGCCTTGGCATTATTATAATTAATAAATGTAGCCACATTTAGTTATGACAATTCGGTCAAATATAGCACGACTGGGGCGGTAAATCCAATTGACACAATATTAGCAGTATTGTGTCCGGCAAGTGATGGTTGTGGTGAGTTGTAAAGCGAAGGAGTCAGGCTTCGTGTCGTTTGTAAAAATATGGAGGTCAGCGAGGGTTTGAATAATTGCAACACAGATGCAGTTCTTATGATCATATGGATTTCAATGGGCGTTGGCGAATCTGACTGCTTATATAGTGTATGCGTGAATTTGAATCTTCCTCACCCTAAATGCGATCTTCAATGATATGAAAATCAGTTTTAAGCGTAAGATATGTGTATACCATAGTTATGGAAGTAGAAGGCGATCTGGAATGCACGCTAGAAGTGTCTGACACGTCGAGAGAACGGCTGTCGCTCCGTCGTCCGTCCCCGTCCATGTCGCATAGTTCCAGCGACGAATCCTGACTAGAACATTCCTAAAACACAAAACATTCCGTAAATACACAAAATACACTCCTTGTTACTTAAATGTTAGCTTACTGTGTTGCCAGATCTAAAAATAATATATAAAAGACTATAACTGTAGATATTTACTATGCATTTAATTATTGAAATTTAAATTCTACGTAAATAGTAAAGGATATAAAATAAAAAATCTATATAAACGTTATAAAGGATAGCATCCTACATCGCTTACTATACAACACTTAACTACATGATTTTATTATTGTATTGATGTTTTTGTAGCTAATAATAAAGTTAACAAGTTAAAAGTAAGGATGAAAAAAATGAACACAATAGCAACAATGTGTGTAATATTTTACGTCTTTTTACACAATACTCTTTACGGGGTATCCATGCGATAGTATTCGTTTTAAAATCAAATCAAAACTGTTACATGTGCTACAAACGTTAGTTCAAATTACTGTATAAAACTTGTAGACCACACATAGTTATACACAACTAATGTAGTATCTGTGTAGCATAATAAAACGGAAAATCAAATTGAAAGCAGTAGCCTTAAAGAGGTCATGCAACTCAACAGATATAAAATTAATTATATTTAACAGGAACAAAAGATTGTCAAGAGAAAGACTCACAGTAATGTTTAAATATATATTAACAAAAATATTTTTTTTAACCCAGATGGAAGTGAAATGTTTATATTTAACTTAAATATACGTGATAAACGTACAGGCTGTAAGGCCAGCTGAAGCGAGCGATGTTACGTGCTACGTACGTTTTTGGCGTAATTTAAAAAAAATCACTTTAAAATATGTATATTTTTTTACCAAGAACCCCTTATGTATGTCGTTATTACATTATTTTTACTTTCACACCTGTCACTTTTTACTTTCACAGGGTGCAATTGGCATATACATATGTGTGTCAACTATACTAGGAATTTCGGTTACACTGGTTCCAATTAAAACATTTGTACTAATATAAATCAATTGCGTGGTATTGTAGAGGTTAAGTATTGCATAGAAACAAAGAAAATATTTATTTGCATAATCATATAGCTGTAGAATATACATTTGACTCTTTAATAGGAACCCGTGTAACCGGCCCTCAGCCTCGTCTAAAGTTACGAAATGTTTAACAGGGTAGGCCCCTGTTAAACATTTCTAGCTGGTTAATTTTCTCTCGACAACATTCAACACAAAACCGTAGGAGAACATAAAACATAGGGGTAAGCAGGTAAATACACTAAAGCGCTGGCGTTTTACCCTTTTCAGTTTTCCCTTTACAGCCTTTTCCAAGTGCAATCTGTTTTTCTTCTGAAGCAAAACAAATACAACCTGCACTGTATAATATATTCGCATGTTGTATTACATGTGTAAACACAATAAATATAATATACACAATGCGCCAGAGTCATGTTAGGTGGTATTATTTGTAGGTGACATAATTACGGAATATAAATATAATATTTTGTTACATTAATATAAACATTTATGAGTATAATATCAAATACATATAAGGAACGAAGTTAAAAACAGTTCAATATATTATATCGATATTTTATGGCCACCAAAAATCTAAACTTTTTGCATGTTTACTACCAAACTAATGGCCGACGAAGAAGAATCATTCGTCTAGACCTTCGTAAAATATTTATAAAACAAAATTTATAGCAGTCCATCAAATCATATGATACCTTGATGTTACGGTCACCTTAGAGCGGCCATGATCACGAGCAGATTTTATAGAATGTGAAAATGACATTCGCGTAAATTTACAAAAGCAATAAGATTACGGATGAAAAGTATGTAGTGACACCTCAATGTCAGTGGGCTGTACCTTTCTCGGCGGGGGCGTGGGCTCGTCGCGTGCGTGCGCGCCGTTGTGTAGCGCGGCGCTCGGCGGCGGAGTGGGCGGCGGCTGCTGCGGCCGGTACTTCACTCCGGACGCTATGTTATAAAGTAGATAAGATACGATATGAAGAAACTAGGAATGAAGTTGTTCAAACGTTAAATAAAACACAATATTATCATCTACAATATATGCGTAACCTATTTTGCGCACCTATTACCATAGAAGCGATGGCTAAATCAGTGTAATTTCCAGGCGTGCGAACTTAATAACACAAGTTTTTATCACGCTCACCCAGGGGAGCTGCATGTCTGCCCTACAGATGTGTAATACATACCGTGTATAGAGCGTGAGTCAGCGGACGGCGAAGGTGTGGAGCGCGGCAGGGGAGGCGCGTGGGACAGCACCGCTCCCACTACGCTAGCCACGTTGGCAACGCTCGCCACTCCCGGTGGTAGTGGCGCGGCGCGTTTCTTTAAACTGCCAATGTTGTCTGAAATACATACAAATAAATTATTAAGGTATTCGTGCTACACCGTCTTAATAGCGGTTACAGCTGACACCAATATAAACTTACTACCGTATTTCTTCATTACTTTCACTATGAAGCATGGGTGTAACACTACCAATTCCTTCATTCCAGACTGTTAACAGAAGTAACTAGTGAATTTTGTCTTATTAGTCCGACCCGAGACTCAAACACTGTGTATTTCTTAATAGAAATTAGTAGTGATAAGTATACTTACAGACATTGGGCTTCCTTGGCAGTGTGGTGGGCGTGGGTGGTGCGTGGTGTAGCGAATCACAGGTGGAGGAGCGTGAACGCAGCACGGGCGAGTCTCCGCCCCCCGTGGCGCCACCCCCCGCCCCGCCTCCGCACATGCCAGCGTACGACGGCGGCCGCGACCGTGAGTATTTCTTCTCCGGTGTCACACTGCCGTTTTGCTGTAATTACAATTATATTTTAAGACTAGGCATTCGTTAAGAATGAAATATTAATTAAAAGTTTGTATGATAGGCATTCCTTGTAAGTTATCTATTAACACATAATTATGATATATTATATTAATTGCATTATTTTATATAGAGTTAAGCTCATACCCTCTCCTCTATGACGGTGTCGTCGTCAGAGAAATCTGTGGAGCCGTCGTCGTGCGACAGGTTCCAGTCTATGTTGATGTTCTCGAATATACTCTTCTCTCTCTTGTCCACACTCTCTAACTAGAAAACCATAATTGAATTAAATGTGGATTTAACAATCTATTCATTATACATCACTCAGGTCTGATGGCAGTGGCACCAAAAAAACTCCGTCATACATGTAATTACTACTAATCTTACTTTGTATGAATGTTTATTATTCTTATCCACACAAGTTGCTGGATTGGGATGAAGTATGGTACAGATATCGACTGAAATACAAAATAACCTACTTAAATATATTTAGGATCCAAAAAATAAGAAACCTTGGGATGGATCTTCCGCGGGAGAATCCGCGTTTTATAACTAGTTAGTTATATGTTACCAATTCGACACAGGCATGGTGTCCCAGCTGGCGCGCGATCTGCAGCGGCGTCCGTCCGTTGTTGTCCTTTATCGTTATATCCGCTCCGGCCTTCAGTAGCAGCTTCATAGGCTCCGTCCTGTCCATGGCTGCACAGAGGTGTAGCGCCGTCATACCGGAGTAGGTGGTTTTGTCCAGTAACTGCGCGCCGCCGTTTTGGACTAGAAAGTCGACAATGTGCAGACACGATCCGTCGCCCAGTTCACGGGATATCGCGAGATGGAGAGCGGTTTCGCCGCAGTCCTGGAAAGGTTTCGCGTGTTCATATGGTACGAATTATTATATAAAACAGGATACATGGTTATGAGAAGTTCTGTTATTTGTAATTTAGTTTCATACACATTTCTAAGTGATTGAAATGTGGTACCGTACATGACACTCGCAATAAAAAAATATGTTTACGTATATCATATAACATATAGCTTCATTCTTGTAAAACACTATGCAGGTAAGTAAATTTTACATTTAGAATAGTGGTGTTATTTTTGACGAATTGGTGATGATTGATTAGTGGTCTTGACTCATTGGTTTATTGGAGATTTACAGTTATGGTAGGGTGACCTAACATTGTACAGGAGGTAAGACTGCGCTTGCTAGTATATCAATCAATATACAAATCACATCTGCGACTAATTTCAGTGGAGTTTTGTTTCACTATCATGGGTGAGTTCCCTGCGGAACAAAAGTTATTAAACCTACTTTTCAGCATCTGTTGTCTTGTTTTGGTTAATACTGTTACAATAAAAAAATACATTTCAATTTGGAATATGCCATTTTTATACAATTATTCATTGTGTTTTCTTATTTTGGCGTCAATACATTGTACAACATTTTGTAATATTAAAATGCGAGTGCGTGATAAGGGGCAAATTTATGAAAGCAGAATTGCTCGACTGTGTTCCACAGACATTTATTGGAATGATGGCACAGACACCAGTTTTGTTAGACCATTATTTATTGCAAATAAAGATAGTTTTTCAAGTCCTTAAAAATATGCTACCTAGTAGCAAAAAATTACCACCAAAAAATATTATTAAACTTATAGCAATTCCCATATGAAATGCGAGACTTAGAAAAACGGAAAAGAAAGGGAAACATAAAACATCGGAAATTAATTTGTAGCCGATAAAACCTTAAATAACTTAGGGTACAGGGTACCCTAAGGTAGTGAAGTAGGTACTACGATAAGGGTTTTATTTGATTATAGGTAGGGACCTATAACCAAATAAAACCCTTATCGTATGCTGCTTCACCATTGATTGCTTGCAGGAGTCGCAAAAGTCGCTCGCCCCACTAAGCTTCGCTCCCGCCTAAAAGTGCTTGTCGATAATGTTACCTCGCTCGGTAGCTGGTCGGCGAGGTCCGCGCCCTCAGCGTACGCCTGCAGCAGGTTCTGCAGGTGCGCGTTGTTGACGGCGTGCTGCACCTCCGACAGACGCTCGGCCGCGTCGCGACACGTGCGCGCCACCCACGACCGGTGCACGTACTTCTCGCGAATGAAACGGACACGCTCCTCCCTGGTAACAGAGCAGTGTAGTCATAATAAGACCATTCCTGAACGAGTATCAGCTGCGGACAGCGCAGGACATGTTATAGTCCACAAATGCCTGCGTCACTTTATATAACCTAATCCTCTGTTCTGGTGGAACCGCAGTCCCGGCCGGGGAGCAATCGGGCAATCGGACCTCACCCGTGGCTGGTGCACCAGTACTGCGCCGTTGCATTGCCCGCAGGACACATCGACAACGCGGACAGCTTTTGCGGTACCAAGTCCGTCGTCGTATTACTCCTTAGGCGCTACAGTGCGAAAATCAGACTCATTTTTTATATATAGGTAGCATAGGACTCCCAAACGGGCAGTTGGAGCCATTTGGGGATTACCTGCATTCGCAGATGCATTGTCTCTCTTCACTATAATGGGCCACCGGCTACCCAAACACCTCAAGTAACGCGGCAGTATGGAAGTAACGAGGATAACAACGGCCCAATTCGGCTGTAATCGAACATGGTTGTAATGCACCTGTCACAAAATTTGCTTCCACTTCATTCTTCTCTGTCTTTAGCATCCTCGATTGTTAAACTTGTTACGCCCTTCATTTTTCGTTAAGGCCAAAGAGAATACACACGAAACACTCACATGGAACTGTCCGCAGTAAGCTTATCCCTCTCATCCAACGTGTTCTCCATGACCTCGTTGAAAGTCTGATTGCCCATGTGCCGTGCCAGCAGCAGCTGCGCCGTGCTCAGCCGGTCCAGAGTCAGCGACTGTATGCGCGATATGTGCACGCCCAGCTCCCGGTGACTCCCGGAACATTCTATGCACACTATCACGCCGAAGTTGATCGCCAGCCACGTCGGATCTGTAATGGAAAGCGTGTAATTAGACGTAATTAACGGTTTCTAATTGATTTAAGAATCGCGGCAATTGTGCAATAATTGCAAGAGGAGGCATTCCGTGGGCGTCGGTGATCGTTTACCATTAGGTGACCCGACTTGCTCGTTTATCCCTTATATTATGACAATTGTGTACGTAACTATGCATTGCAGGTTTATCTGGCCGCCTTCGATGGTAGTAACTGTGCCTTATATAGTACGTATATACGTACGTATATACCTAGTATATACGTAGTGAAGAGTTGACTCGTGCGAGTCATGGTGGCCATGGTAGGAGGAGGTAGTCCATGCATGGTGCGCGATACTCATCCTCGTATGCAACGGAATTGGGCCGGCACGACCGGGGAGGTACCGCTCGCTCACATAATACCGGCGTGATGTGACAGTGTCACTGTCGCGTCTCGTGTGGTTTGTGGGTAGCCGGTGGCCCATTGGGGGGGGTGATATGAGGACAACGCATCTGCGTTAGAATCATGCGAATGTCCATGAGCATCGGTAGTCATCAAAAGGCTCTGATAACTCGGTTGCCCTCTTATGTTATAAAAAATGGTGTTGCCCTCCTTCCTCCTGCCCTCTACAGGGTCACAGACTAATCACGGAACGCGACAGTAGCTGTCAGTTTACGGTGGTGTCATGTGAACTATATGCACCTCCCCGGCCGTGTTGGTCCAATTTGGCTGCAATGCATGGCACTACCTCTTACTAACTTTGCTTAACTTACTAACTAATTATGCATGAACGAACTTCCATCGCGATTTTTTATGAGATAGGGGGCCAACGTTCAGGTGGATAGTGACTACCGTCACCCATAGACATCTGCAAGGCTAGGCATGTTCCGGACGCATTGCCGGCTTTGTGTGCTAAGATCCCTAAGTCGTATCAAATGGGAAATAATGGAGGCAGCTTGTTTCACACCGAAACAACACTCCCCATAGAAAATACGGTAAAATACGACATCTCTTCGTAGGACCAAAGGATCATACGACATCTCTTCGTAGGACCAAAGGATCGAGCTGATCGCGATCTACTAGAAGCTTTATAAAGCCGAGAGTTAGGAGGAGAAATTAAACAACCAAATGCCGAATGAAGGGAAGGGAGTCGGCCCCTCTTTCGACCCCAAACCTGGTATCATCTCCGGTTGAACACTCATAGCAATCCAATGGGCTGTATTAGGCTTCTCTTCCACAGCATAAGTTGAGGTCCGAAAAAATAGAAGTGCCGTATTCTATTTTATGTAGGGAGCTTTAATTAATTGTATCCTTTCGGGAAGACGGGAACTTGTCGGGTTTCGTCTAGATGTGGCTCCCTGTACAAAGTGGATGGAAATTACTAGGGTTTCGGACGCACAATTCATTTGCTCCATTACACTAATTAGGGAGAGTATGAGTTGATGGAGATATAAATAAATTAAGATTATCGTTACAGAATTATTTATTAATCCTTAACACAAAGAAGGAAATTAAAATTAAATAGAGCGCCGGCATCGACAAAAGAGAACAAAATGTTTATAGATCGATTAAAGATATTTATTGACTCCAAAATCAAGGTTGTTAAACACTACTAAAGATGTGGATTGAAGTAGCAGCAGATCGTAGTCTTGTCGTTCGTTGACAGCAGCAGTGGACCGGTAAAGGCTGATAATGATGATTATGAAAGGATTTACGAAGGCCTATTTTAAGACATATCTGGGGCATAACTTTCCCACAATTATGTGTGAAATAGTCTACCCTGCGCCGCAATAATGCGCCAAGCCGCACTGGGAATCACTGCGGATTAGTGGTGTGTGGGGTACGCGGCACATTATAGTGCCACCACGAGTGACATCAGTGCCACTTTTGGTGGGGTGCCCCGGGACTACAAATCATCAGGGAGATTCGACCAGCGCCTCCTCCACAGTAGAGTTGCCCCGCCCTACAGGACAGCTCCACCAGCTTTAAGACAATGAAATTCACATCCTCGCCCCTTGCCCTGTGCGGAAAAACGCCTTCATGCTCTTTTGTTCCCTCTTCTTATAAGAGGGGTACAATGAGCAGCCCCCTAGCTTCGATTCACTTCGCTCAAGGTGTCTCGATTCACCCCAGGCTACCAAGTTCGAACGCCACGACTAGACTTGAACCATGGTAAATGAGTTCCAGACCTACGAAAATTGAGTTAATGTCCATAATGCTTATTATATTCTCAATTATGATATATACAATCAGCTATATGTCATAATTGAGTATACTGAAGGATATTTTTTATTATACGGAATGTTATTTATATCTGTGTTGTGTGTTGTGTGAAAGAGAGACAGAGATGTTTCATCCAAACTTATTCAGTAGATAGTGTGTGTTAAAAAAACCGGTCAAGATCAAGTCGCACTCCTTAACTAAGCGTGCGTAAAGAAATTTTATTTCAAAAAGAAAATGTGCTCGCGCACCTCTCTTTTTCTCTACAGTAATACGAAACGTCTCTGTCTCTCTCTCTCTCTCTCTCTTTATATCTTCACTAACTTATACCTCCACCTCTTAACTTCTGTTGACTTGTTTCCGTAACGCTTCGTTACTCATTACTTGGATCACTCCTTTAATGAAAAATAGCCATTTTGTCTTGGCAGGCTTTAACTATCGCTCTACAACCTAACGGAGCGGACTGGAGCGGGTAACACCACGGGGCGCTGCTAGCAATTTATAAAAGTTACACTAAAATCGATATCAACGCGTGAAGGGAAGTTCACTTCCTGTGAATTTCGTCGGTCAAGGTCTGTGTCGAACATGTTAATCATTATAACCGATTGTGGTTTTATCGCAGCAATACCGCTCAGTTGTGTGCCCGGTAGTCCATCAAGTTTCCTGCTACGACTTCACTTTTAGTCACACATTTTTTAAAACTTTACAAACGAACTTACGTACGCACGTAATGACATATACATATATTTTCATACAAACTATAATTTTTTTAGATTTCTCATCTCGCGCCAAAGTCGGTGACTCTCACTTCCTAGTCAGTACTGGGCCTGATTTCTCTTTGGTCATGTGATGCAGGGATTGAATTATGGTACATGATCATCGAATATTCTTCATCTCTGGCTAGATACAGAGTATGTAGAATTTATCAAATTAAGAATTTGTAACAATGCGAAGTCAAGAAGTCTTTCAATCAGTGTTTGACCTTTATTTCTCCTTAGTCGTGTCAGATTGAAATCGGAATCAAAGTGTAAGGGAATAGAACTCACACGTTCTGTATCCGGGTTTCCATAAGATATATTCTATTGGTCCTTGGCTAGTTTTCGTGTAGATTGTCGCGCTCATAGAAATTTTAAGAGAATTTTTATTGTTGACATCCATAGGACCATCTAAACGAAATTAATCTTTCAATAATCGCAATAATTGTCGACGGTACCCCAGCTTCTGAGCTATTAGCTCACTATGCTATTCGCCGGTAATTCCCGCTCACCTCTTACTTTTGCCAGCACGCAATTACTCTTACAATCCTTGCAAATTTTATGCCATTTTCATACAAATTTGAATTCCGAGGTTAATTTAATTATAAAACCTTTAGTCCTTACTAAACGATGCCCAAATAGAACGTTTGCAGAAAATGCAAAATAGATTGTTACGCATGGCTACTGGATGCCCGTGGTACTTCCGAAACATCGACATACATTGTGACTTTCAACTGCCCTCGATTAAAGGATACTTCAAAAAGGTGCCTCAAAGGTTCTTTGACGTGCGCTTAATAAATTAATCGCCCAAACGTCGGAATAGGATCCGACGTTATTAACCGACGTATGCACGTATG
>JAFELO010000170.1:197305-226802 GCA_017140195.1 Eumaeus atala
AATGAATTACTAGACGTAGATAATAAATTAATATATATTGAAACAAAAATAAGAATTTATGACAGCAGATGGTATTTGTAAAATATGTC
Organism: Eumaeus atala; assembly: GCA_017140195.1. Classification (NCBI taxonomy): domain Eukaryota; kingdom Metazoa; phylum Arthropoda; class Insecta; order Lepidoptera; family Lycaenidae; genus Eumaeus; species Eumaeus atala. Next base: position 197,395 of record JAFELO010000170.1, read on the forward strand.
ATGTTTAAGAACTGGTGATATAAGAATAAAAGACTCAGACTGGTCAGTGGCTCATACTGCCAAGTAATGGCTTTATACTAATTTTTTAAGTGAATCAAGGTTTTTAGCACGTTATGTTTCTAATGGCAGTGCATTCCATAGCGCTATAGTTCTAACTGTAAAGGACATTTTATAATACTTGCTGTGATGGGCAGAAATTTGTAGTTGTAGGCTTTGCGTGGAGAAAAGTTCTTTGCAGCCCAATTTCCCTTACGGAATGCCTCGTCGCATAAATCTTCCTACTAATCATGTTCAGTTGATGTGACCAAGTCAGATTCTCGTCTAAGTATACTCCAAGATTTTTCACGAGTTTCCTGTATGGAATACTTGTGTCATTAACGGTAACAGAAGGCAAACTCACACAATCAATTCGTGAGTTTAAAACTGGTCCTCCGATTATGACCGCCTGTCTTTTTTAAGGATTAAGACATAGCCCATGATGATCGCTCCATGAAAATATCATACAGAGATCATCATTTACCATGTTTATTGTACGCGATAGTTCCTCAAGTAATGTCTGTCTATAGACTTGAAGATCGTCTGCGTATAGATGAAAGTGAGAGGACATGGATTTTGTGATGTTGTTTATAAAGAGGGCGAATAGAAGAAGGGACAACACACCACCCTGAGGAACTCCAGCAGAAATAACTGACCATCCCGAGTAAGTCTCATCAATCTGCACTCTCTGCTTGCGGCCATGTAGATAATTATGGAACCAGTGAATTGTCGTCGGGGATATGTTCTAGGACGTCAAAATACTTAACAGGAGTTCATGATGCTTTTAACTCCGTGGTAAAAGCATTGCTAAAATCAAGTAGGATAAATACTATTAGTTGCTTACTGTCCATACCCAGCCGAATGTCGTCAATAACTTTGGTGAGGGCGGTAGTCATACTATGACCAGGTCGGAAGCCAGATTGAAAGGTGTTCTGAAGATTATTTTTAGAAATGTGTAATGTAAGTTGTTCGTGCGCTAATCGTTCCGCAACTTTGGAAAAAAACGCCAAAGAGAGATAGGACGATAGTCGGTTAGTGATAAAGGTTTAGATTTTTTTGGTAAGGGAATAACATTTGCCTCTTTCCAGATAGTGGGAAACTCACCAGACTTTAAACAATGATTAAATAAGGGAGCTAATATTGGTGCGATGATGTCAAGTGTGGTTATTATTATTTTACGACTAACGCCATCAGTACCCACGGCATTCGACGGAATGGATTTGACATTTCTCAAAACATCCCCCACCGACAATTCACTAAATAGGCGTTCCGTTCGTGGAAAATTGGGAGAGGCAAGAGGTGAAAGCGATTTAAGGGTACTTGTGTGTATGCGTTTTGTAATTGTGTTGTATCGAAACGATGATGAAGCAAAATGCTGATTTGATGAATCCTTATGTATCAGTGCATGTGTCAGAGGAATCTGAATTCTTTCTTCTGAATTCCTAAGGATTTCAGAAACCGTGCTCACTCTTGCCGTGTCACCTCACTCTCAAGTGAAGTGTGAATGTGTCGGCGCTGAGCGTCTACACATGGTATTACAACGGTTTCTAATCTGTATGTACTGCTCACGGTATTCCTCTGAGTTTCTTTATGAGTCTGTAAAATCTTTTAATTTCAAAAGTTATGAGATTTTCCATCCCATCTTGTGTAAGCGATATACTTAAGTTGCAAAATCAAAGCTGCTTCTTTGTGTGTGTTTGGGCGCGAGAGACTTTCCGGTCTTGTCATAGAGTAGATTGCCGTTCGTGTTAGGCCTGACCGAAAAGGATTTAAAAATACTTTTAATTGTGAAGATATATAAAAGTTTAATAACAATAGAAGTGAATATTTTAATAATAAAAATTAAATATAACATTTGTATTTTTGTTGATTTGTTTTTATCAAATTGCAAACTGAATCCATATCTTAAGTAAATGCTACATGATCTTGTTATTTTTTTGCTAGTAGTTTACTAAGACATTTATTGCATATAATCGATTCTAAATGAACCGAATGAAAAACAGACAAAGTCTGTCTATCTGTATGTGATCGATTCTTCCATAATTCTAATTCTTCTTCTCCCATAATCATCAGAACGGACATTCTGTCATGGATAGGCTAATCCCGACGAAGTTTAAGTTTCGGTATAATTTGTTAAGGCAACGGATCAGGCTCCTGTTATTCACGGGCGAAGTCGAGGCAGCTTGCTAAGACATAATAATAACAAAAACAAAGATCTTTCGTATGATAATATATAGAATAACTTTCTCTAAATTTTATTTACCTTAAATTCCGTTTTTATAAAAAAAAAACATATATCAGTAGTGTCTACGTACAACCTAAGTAGCAAGAAAGCTCGAACAACTCTCAGACGAAATGCGAACACAAATTACCTCTCTCTGATTCCATGCTAAATTGGCATGACTCGGCGGCAAAATTGTCGTTCCCAGCGTCCGTAAGTGGTGTTTTCTAGCCTCACGCGTGCCATCATCATAATCATCAGTCTACGGTTACTACCGACGCCCATAGAAATATGTAAAGTTGTTATGCACATGTGCTGCCGTCCTTCTTTTCCAATGTTTTCTCTTCCAATGGGCCACTGGAAACTCACAAATCACACAGCATAGATGCCACTTTCCGGCGGTATTATGAGTAAGAGGTGACCACTCCAGTCGTGCTGGCCAAATTCGACTACAATGTATCCTACACCGTGGCACTACTTCTTACAATGATATATTTATTCTTAAACTCCAAAGGTAGACTCCGGTGAATGACAGGGTATGATCCTTTATCATGGGGTATGGACAAATTTGGTAGGAAATAAAATACCATTTTCCTCCCTTGAGGCAGGGGCTTTATAGTGGCTTTATATATGACAATAAAGAGACAAACAGCGCTTGTGAAGCAGGAGAAAATGTTCCTCATTCGAATTTACGGGAAAATGTGCAAAAGATACTTCGCCCAATGGTTTGGTCCCTGCTGACGAAATGTATTATCCTTCGTCGTGTCTTATCTCCCCAAACTATACTAGCACGAAATCGGCAGCAAATTGTAGTTTCTAAACTCAGTACACATAGCTCGGCTACACACGTCTGTTATGTATATTATGTTATACTGCAAGCGGACATTGTTATGCTCATCAGTCGCTATGTGTTCTCTATACAAGGTATTTACGTCCCAGAAGGAGGGAGCGCTGCATGACAAGGAATGTGTTCCCGGTTAAGGATAAGTTTGGGAGGAAATATAGAGACCTGTTTCCTCCTTTGTGGGACAATGACAGGTTTTGCTAGAGACAATAAATTCATCACCCTCACTGTGTTAAGAATGAAATTTGATTCCTTCTGTCTCATTTGCGGAAAAGCTTCCTGCTGACACCTACTCGACTGATGACCTATTATATTATATGACACCAAAAGCATTCTGTAGGTCGATCATAATGATCGCATGAACAATTGTATAACGTTCCCACGTCGGCGCATGTCTTTTTACAATTACATAAGAAACGCAACGACAGGCATTGTTAGTAGTTTACGGGCGTATGATTTTTATTAGCTCATGAACATAAGAACAATCGCACCATATTAACCTAGTGTCGTGAGTGAGACAGTAAGTGGATGATTTTTTTTACTTTTTTCGTGTGCCATTTTATCCAACACTGGCGTAAAGTTACGTTTATGATATTTTCGTACGATTTGTGACAGCCCTATATGTAACTGTCAACGTCTATAGACATTTTTATGGCATACACAGCCATTAACAGCAGTCAATGGACGTTAATAGTTCTTGTAGTTAATGATTACAGATGCGTTGCCTTCCTTTACCCCTTCCACCTAGGGGCCACCGGACGCTTATAAAACCACAAAAATGCGACAGCATAGCTATCACATTCAAGATATAATGTGAGTGGGATGTTCCTTCCCAGACGCGTCAACGCGATCGGCAGCAATACAGGAATGAAACTACCTTTTAGGAAAATAAACATGGACAAAATATGGAGACACGTTTATAAACCTCACAAGCCGCGCAAAACACGACAAGGTACCTGTAACTTTACTCCAATGTTACGTCACAGAGACTTGAAATTAAAAATTAATCCGCTGTTAAGCTATTAAGTATGAAACAGTGAGAATAACAATACAATATGAAATTATAGGTTACACCCAAATATGCCAAGAGGTCGCGTATAATGGTGAACTTGGGTAAAATATTATTTGGTATTTATGTACGGCGAACACATAAACGCGATAAATTAGACCTCAAACTCTCTCTTGTAAAGAACATAGATGTAAGCCACAGAGGCGCCACGATTAGGGAACTAGACGTCTTCATCATCACCTTTATCGAACATCGGCCTTTCCCATGCTACTCGCATTCTACCTTGCTCGGCCACTGCACTGATCGCCTTCCCTTGGTTTTATATTATAAGGAGGGAACGAGCGGTCGGAGCCTACTCTTTATACATATTATCGTTATACATGAATATAAACTAGTTTGCCATTCCGCTCTAATTTCATTTTAATTTTTATCTGAAACAAGTACCGCTCTGGTTTTACTCAAGTATGAAATTTCTAAATTCAAATCTCTATACATCTTCGAACAAATTAACACCATTTCTGCCTCCCAGGAACGAAGTTTTCAATAATCTTTATCACTTAACATTTGTCATTAATTTACAAAAAAAAAAAACAGCTTAACTGGTCTAGTACTTCCCTCTGCACAAGTTACTCTATGTTTAATATTTATTTTTATTCTAACCACTTCCGCTAAAAACGTGTATAACCACAGGATACCCGTAACACATTTAAATAAGACCCATCGTCCATACATCGCATATCTACTACAACACACGCTAAAAGCATTCTGATGTATCCATAAATAACTCACAAGACACGAGATCGAATGCCCTCTTATCCTCCGCCGCCACTTTGATCTGGCACGTGAGCAGGTTCACCCTCGTCGGCGTCTTGTTCTCGTCCGCGTGGAAGATGTCCAGGAACCCCTCGGCGGTGACGCGGCAGCGCCGCTTCTGCCACACCCGCCGGACTTTGCCCTCCGACTTCTTGAGCAGGTAACCGCTGCGTGACACGCCATGCTGCTTGTCGCCTTGCAGCTGGTGCAAGGAGTAGCCGCCGACAGATGACGCGGCCTAAACATAGGATATCAAATAAAATATGTTTTGGCAGCGTCAACTTCTGCTGCCCTCTTCTAATGGCCCTTGACGGGTTATACGGACTCTAACAGAACGTTCGTAAAATAACAGCATACCACCAATTTCACGCTGGTATCTTTTTACATCGGTATATGAAAAAAAAACCCTTTCCCTTTGTGTCGAGAATTGCGTGAATGGAAGAATATGGAATTTGGTACCTACAGTTTAATATTATACGGGGAAAGCTAATTATTTTAATGTAATATGCGTTGTTATTTTAAAGAAATAATATACCGAAGAGCTTGAAGACAAAAGTCTTAAACCACTGCTTTCTCCCCGTGATGATTTATGGGGCCGAAACATGCCCTCTTAACGTAGGACTAGTCCGCAAGTTTGTGGTAGCTCAACGAGGTATTGAACGTGCTATGTTGGGTGTTTGGAATTCGTAATGAAGTCATAAGGCAGATAACTAAAGTATCCGATAACACGCGACGAATAGGCTCGCTGAAGTGGCAATGGGCTGGTCCCACTCCGAAAAACAGATGGCAGATGGGCCAGTAAGGTTCTGAAGTGGAGGCCGCGTTTGAGAAAAATAAGTGTTGGTCGACCGCTCACCAGGCGGGAAGATGATCTCCTTGAAGTAACCGGTCTGGGATGGATGCGAGTAGCAGGAGATCAGTCGTCTTGGCGCTCATTGAAAGAGGTCTATGACCAGCAGTGGACCGATAAAGGCTGATAATGATGATGATGACTTGATGGGGTTAGGGGACGCCACTTGCCAATACTTTTTCTGTTAGCGTATTCAATAGCGATGCGTATGTTTGTGTTAACAGTTACCAGTAAACAATTATGGCATTCAATGACAAATTCCACTGCGCAATTCACTTTCATTGTAATTGTGACATGTTGAGACAATATTATGGTTTCTCATTTCGTGAATCGGTAAAAATTTAACACAGTCGCTTCCTATTTCCATTCATAAGATTATGCTTCAACTTCCAGGCAATACTTTTTGGCTACGGCTGACAGCGTTTTGAAGGTCCGTCAACCGCAGGGCATGTTGTGTGCGGAAGTGAATTGATTGAGAGATGCTAATTTTTGCACATTGTTTTGTCTGTAGTCCACACCTAGGGTGTCAGGAACAAAGCACTAACAACATACGCCAGCCAGACAGTTAGGAAATCAAAGTATGATAAATCAATTAACAAATTGCTAAATCATACAGCCTACTCCTCAGATGAGCCTGCTGTAGCCATATATTTTATAGCTGCATGTGTTTTGTGTCAAGGTCCATACCTTGGTGGACCGCACGAAACACATGCAGCTAAGGTCCACACAGCCTCAGGTATAGAACCTCGTGAACCGCACGAAACACATGCAGCCATAAAAGATATGGCTGCAGCAGACCGATCTGAGGTGTGGGTTGTTTGATTTAGCAATTTGTTAATTGATATCTTACTTTGATTTCCTAACTGCCCAACTCGCACATAAATGGCAGCGGTGAGCAGTTTCAGAGTCATATAATTTTAAACTTTATCTACCTTACTTATACATGTTATCGATTAAGTAACTTGAAAAACACTTGAATAAATAATGGCTGTGTGGGGGCGGCCATAGACCACCTCAATCAAAATCAAAAATCAGCGGCCACCCTCGATCCAGGCCCAGGGTGACGTAAAAGTCGTCAAAGGGCAATGCCCTTAGGCTACAGCGACCTGGTTGTTTGGTGTCCCGTCTGCTTCATAGTGAAAGTGAAGTAGACGGGAGCGCCGGACAGCGGTTGCGCCGATGATGTCGGTAAATATCAATTGGACCGGCGATAGGCAGCAGTGGCGCCAGTCCGAAACCTAATCTGCTATTGCCAATATGCCTGCTCAGCGTGGCAATTGCGAGCACTAATCTTTAATGGACGACAACAGCAGAGTTCGGCCTCTAGTGCCCGGAAGTTCCACTAGTCCTGGCCTCAGGTAACGGTGAAACAAGGGGTGCTAAGATTCTTCGGGCTACGGACAGCTACCATCGACTTGACCTGGCTACGTATAACAGACGAACGCTTCGATTAGATAACCATTTAGTTGAGCTGGAGGTGGAACAAGGAAAAATCTGATGGCACGTTCTGGAGTTATGTGAAATCCGAAGACAAGGAAGACACCATAACTCTGCCATCGGGTCACCTATTCCACTTCAGCCAAGACGACATCCAAATCTCTAGTGTGTCGAGTTGGGTGGCGTATCTCGTACTTAAACTCACTAAGAGGTACAGCCTCAAAGTGATACAAATATGACGGCGTGGAGGCAATTTATGAGGATGTCCCGAAGGCCTACATAACACCTTTAAGGTCCACTTTAATGTTGTTATGGGGCATTTTAATTCGAAAGTGGGAGTAGGAAATTTTGTCGAATCGTGTCTGGGACCACTTAGAGTCGAAAGTCGAAATCGCAGGGGGTAAATGCTAGTAAACTTCCTCGAGAAAGAGGGCTTCTCTTCTTAATGAATATTTTAAGATGAGCAGATTAGATTTTAAGAGATATGATGATGGCAGAGCCCCGATACTATGGCAAGGAACGAGATTAATTTTTATTATGACGGACCGAAAGCATATATTTAGGGATGTCTCCGTGATCAACAGGTTTAAAAAGTGATCACCGATTGGTAAGAGGCTCTCTAAATATAGGCTTACGACGCGAGCGTGTCCGTTTAGTACAGTCAACACTCCAACCTAACTTCCGGCGAACCACGACAGGTACCGAAAAATTCCAACTGGAATTAAGAAACCGGTTCGATGCTCTAGATACCTCGGAAAGTACAATGGCAATTGACGAGGCTGTGAGTGGCGTGATTGGTTGAATGCGGGACTTGGGTGAAGGATACTGTTGGATTAAGTATACGAGCAGGAAAGCTAAACTCTCGGATAAGACGCCTGGACTTATGAGGGAACGCAGAGCATACGAAGAAGTTTCGTCTGCCGATGTCAAGCTTCTTTCTAAGAAATCCGCAAACTAATACGACAAGACCTTCGCAGCTCAAATACGCAACGGGTCACCGAAGCGATTGAGCAGAATAGAGGGTAGAAGGTTTTGTGGAGAAGCTTGGAGAAAGTCTTCAAAGAAAAGTTACGACCGATTCTAGGGTTACCGTTTCTTCTAAGCCTGAGATCTCATCTGAGATCGAAGCTTTTATATTTTAAGCTTTTTAAGTTATATACATCGCACGTTCGTCATCCCGATACCGTACAACGATTTGCATGCAAGCCTGACACAACATTTGTCAGGCAATCTTCCAGACGTCAGCTTGAACGAGATTAGTCTAGCTCTTGCGCAGCTTATAGGGGGAAAGACTCCGGGAAAGGACGGAATTACAGTCGAGCTTCTTGGGACAGGAGGCGAACCTGTCCCCACCATGGTTCGAGCCTTGTCGTGGCGGTGGGGCTTAGTAGCCTGGGGTGAGTCCAGGCGAAGCTAATTGGACCTAGGGGGATCTTTGCACTTCTCATATAAGAAGAGGGGCTTAAAGATCAGGAGGAGGAATCGCTCTCGGTACCCCTCTTATAAGAGGGGACCTAAGTAAGTATTTGTCGACCGTTCACCAGGTGGGGAGGCGATCTCCGTGCAGTAGTCGGTCCGGAAGATCAGTCGTCTTGACATTCATTGAAAGAGGCCTGTGAGGCTGATGATGATGAAATAAATAAACTTTATATACTTTTTCCACAGTTAATTTATTTTTCAATTTACGTTTACGACCGGTTTCGACTTATCATCATCAGGACAAAAAAATATTTGTTTACCTGGCGATGATAAGTCGGAACCGGTCGTAAATGTAAATTGAAAAATAAATTAATAGTGGAAAAAGTATATACCTAAAGTTTATTTATTTATTCAAGTGTTAACATGAATTTCCATCAAGAAGTGACAATACACTCTATCAACTATAACTTGAAAAAATCGCGCGGCCCTGGCTCTTGTCTAGTCGCTGCCAGCCGCTGCCATTTCTGTGTGAATCGGCTCTAACAGAGGAAGTGTTAAGAGCAAAGTAAAGTATCTGCGTAACATTTGCTGCCGTCAAAAGCATTGTCTTGCCACCAATGCCGTCTGCCCATTGCCATCTATAAAGCCGATGGCAACTCTCATAGACCTCACCTCTCTGTCCTGCGGCGCCGCCGCTCGTAGCATGTTCCTCAGCTCGAACAGCCTCCGCCTCTCATCGTCCTGCTGCTGCCGTATCTTCTGCAGCTGCACGCTCAGATCTGCTACGTACACGCCGAAGTGCTCTATCGTCTTTAAGCCATCCTGGAAGTAGTTGGTCTGCGCGTGGTAATACTCCACCAGGTGTTGGAGCAGCTCTATGCCTTTCTTCGTCTTTATCTCGTTGAACTTTATCAGGTACTGAAACAGGAGGTCAGATAAGTAAACTGTGGAGAATGCTTTGACTTTTCGTTAATGAGCGTAGATGTAGTTTTAAGAGAAACGCGGAAAAATCGTGAGAGTTTAGAAACATCACTCTGAAACAAGCCGAACCCACAGTTTTAGGTCTCTCAGTGCTTCAAAGCTTTCGTTATTCCAAAATAAATTTTGTATGTAGTTTCGTTTATATATATGTTCAAAACTCTTCCGTTACTGAGTCACTGATTGACTTACTGATAACTGACGTAAGTGAGCACTAAATTTTTTTTCAGAAATTCTACTCCCACGGGGGTGAAATAGGGATCCCTATTTCAATGGCAAAATCAATAATCTTACATTGTTGACTAGCGGCGCCCCGCGGTTTCATCCACGTAACAGTAAAATTTCATCCGAGGTTTACACGGAACTTTTCGAAATTTCTTCCTGCTTCCATTTCGCCACTGGAGTAGAATCCGGCACTTGATTGAATTGATTGAACAACAACTAAATAGGCGACACAGGCTGTAAATCCTAATCTCCTATATACCTCTGTACACGAGCGAACTACTGATTTAATCGCGAAATCTCAGCAAGTATCATCACCATCACCATCAGCTGGAGGACGTCCACTGCTGGACGCAGGCCTCCCCCACAGAGCGCCACAGGTCACGGTCACGAGCCACTTGCATACAGCGGCTCCCCACCACCTGAACTAAGTTGTCAGTCCGCCACGTAGGAGGCCGTCCAGCACTGCGTGTTCCGGTGCGGATTACTACAGCGACTATAACACCTATAAAATTTAATTTAGGATGCGCCTATCCAATATGAACGAATTTTACGAAACTCCACCCCGAAAGGTGCACGGGTGAAACAGTTTTTTTTTTGTATATTTGTTAGTCTTTCCCGCAAAAACTACAGAATTAATTTAGATAAAATTTTGCACATATGTAGATTACAATTTAGAATAACATAAAAAATACCTTTTATCCCGACATCATTAATTTATTGACACATAACACACCGGTAAAACCGCTTCGACAGACTAGACGAGACTTGGTACTGACAGATTATAAACTGTGACTACATAAAAAATATTTCATTCCCGAAATCATGATTGGAGTAGAATGCGAATGAAACCGCGTGGCGTACCCTAGCATTACCATACTGAAAACAAACGGAGAACATCTTTATATTTTACGCACATGAATCTGCAAACACCATCACATTCTTTTAAACACAAAGAATCACTTCACAGTATTAGGTATACATAACACAACCACAACAATTCATCATTAATAAAGTAATAATAATACTATATCACTGTACTACGAAATACTGCAATTAATTATTATATTGCAACAATAACGTACTCAATGAAATGAGAATGCTAACAATCGCGTCACAGATACACTGGAGCAAATTTCCGAGACAGACTGTTTCGTCCAGAAATTCCAGAGTTAAAATTACACAGTGACGCGCGTGCGTACGCGCATAATATCCAATGTTTTGACTTGTGTAATGTTAATAACGCGACCTTGCTCGCTCTTGGCACCGCGCCGATATGTCTGCTCGTCAAACGGATCATCTTACGACATATAGTGTTACGGAACACCCGATTATTGATGGATANNGGGGGGGTAGGGGGCTTTGCAGGCTTTCGGTGACTACCGATGCATAATCCTGCTAAGCTAAATGATTAAATATAGTTTGGCACTTGTCAGACATAGCCTTAAAATCTGGATTAAACGGAAAATAAAAAAAAAACGTATAAATTCTATTAGCAATTTAAATGATCTAACGCGTGTATACATATGATGCGGGGAGTGCCCTGTTACAGATAGATCCGGGGCATCTTAGCACGGACTCCGATGCCACCCGTGGGATTGTATTGGATACTCGGTTCGGCCGCGAGTACCCACACCCCATCGGTTCCCAACCAGTACCTATTGCAGTGCGCAGATGCCTTTCCCCACGAAACAAATAAAAAGATGTGTCGCGAGACACAGCTAGTAATATACCCACACATATACGCGCATACCAGAGGTTATTTCGATTCGTTGACCTCCTTTATGCATATCAATGGGCCGGGCGCGCACACGCCGCCTGGAACACAACAGTATAACCACCACTAAATGCCGGTAATGTGTAAGCGGTACCTTTCCCCGACAGCATCGTCTATAACAAAGCAATGGTAGAACCTCTCGCAGAAAGTCCCTCCACGTTAGTTCCGTGCGAAGCCTGGAACAAAGCCGCCGGCCAGGCGCGGCGCAAGGCCGGTCGTCGACCCCACGCAACTGTGCCGCATTATGGTTTACCATCGTTTGATTTACGGCACACAAACGGAACTAAATGCAAATAAAAAGAGCACACATCCTTTAACGGTACAGGCGAATGGTAAAGTGCCAATTGTAATTGATAGAAGCAACAACTCTACTTTCGTGTAATGGTCGTCAATTTTATCGTCCTGTCCCGGTCATGGTCTTCTCCAGGAGCCAAACGATCACGTAAGCGCCGAGGACATTTTAGCTACCGTGCGCGGGCTGCCCCCGAAGTCAGAGTCAAAGGAGGAGGGACCGAGCTGGCCATGATTATTAACAATAGTTAAACTAGGTGTTACAAACACTGTCATATCGGGGCATCTGTGTCATCTGCGGGAAAGGAGGGGGGGGGGGGCGGAGTCGGTACGTCTTTCGACCCCAAACCTAGTCTCGCCGCCAGGAGAGCACTCATAGCAATCCGATGAAGCTGTATTGGGCTTCTCTTCGTTTCCACAGCATAACTTGAGGTCTCAAAAAAGAGGTTCTCAAATTTGAGACGGCCTAGAATTCGTTGATGTTTAAAATCGGGACTTGGTATTTCTCGTATATGCATACTACAGGTATTACAATTTATGCCCCGCGGTAACACGCGCGTAATCTATCCCAACGGAAACAAGGCAAGGCCACGAGTTTTCGGGCATTAAGCTTATGTGATATTATTCCGGATTGTAAATTAATATTATATATAAAATCTATAATATTGTATCAATTGTGTTCTGTGAATCGTAGTATTTTACATTTTCTTCCGCAGTATCGAAACGGGTTTAACCGCAGAGCGCAGCTTGCATTACATCAAAACTATGATACACGAGCACAAATGACCGCGAAATGTTATACGCGGCCAACGAAGCGTAACTACGTCACCCGCGCTAAACTGCGCTCAAACTGAGTTAAAGTTTTTGTTTCTGCACCCAGTTACTGTATCTAGCAACATTCGATATAAAATTCCATTTTCCTGTGATCGGAAACGCGCACGTAGATTGCGGATGATATAGTATGAATGTTATAGAGCAAATAATATAGAATTATAGCTATATATAATACGGCACTACTGCGCCGTGGAATTCTCATTACTGAAACTCAATCATCATCATCACTCGGTATCTGCATAGTATCAAGCTAGCCTAATTGTAACACTAAGAGGTAGTGCCATGCCGCATTCGAGCAGAATTGGCCCATAACGACCACCGAGAACTCCATCCCGTCAATCTTTTGGATGACAGTCATACTGTCTTGTCTCATGCAGTTTGTGTATTTCCGGTGGCCCATTGGAGGAAAGAAGGAAAGTGTGAAATTGCCACTTTCATTGTTGGTAGACATCAAAAGAATAGACTTGTCGTTTGACCTTATAATCCTTATATTATAAAAAAAATCTTTATTACAGAAATTCCAATAGGAATATGGGAATATCGACATAACAAGTTTGTACTTTGCATCGAGAATCGCACATTTTTCCACCTCATGGCTAAGGCACAAAGTAATGTTACAAAGTACATCTTGAGCTTCTCATATGTATTATCAGGTTCACCTGATTTAGAACATACCGTACGCTGAAATAAAGTGTCCCCAAAAGCTGTCTGGCCGTGAGTGATCGATTTCCTCAAAATCTATTGAATGGATTTTCATACGGTTTTCACCAAAGGAATAGTGCAATTTTCCAAAAATGTTTTAGTGTATAATACGTCAATCCGACTTTACGAGCAAAAGCTATCCACAAAATAAACAGAATTATGTAGTATTTGCAAGAATGCAATAAGAAACTTGTAATGCACCAAACAATTGGCTCTTAAGACACAACGCGGAGAGAAAATCAAAGAAAACATCTTATAATATTATTTTTATTGCAAAGACAAACAAACAATCTGGGCGCGGAATACTAGTCTAGCAATTCGATTTGTAGATATTTAAGAATCCGATCAAATATTCAACATTCATCATATCTTGTATATGCTGAATATGAATCTAAAGAGCCCAAAATATTGCAAATGCGTTCGAAACTGTTCCTACTTAAGATACTTAACTCACATTGTATGCTATTTAATAGTTGTATGTTCGCAGTACACCTTGGGACATTTCTAACAAACCTAATGAAAACTGGGTAGCATGTTTTCAGTATTTTGTAATTAGTCACTTTCGATATCATCTGCAGCCAAAGTTTATTTTTTAGTAACAGAAAAAAATAGGTGAAACAAATCGGAGTTAATATAGGTATTTAAAATTGCGACGATTCAGTACGGTTTTTTGATATTTGACGTGGAGAAACACATTTACGCGCCATCATCGGCCCTGTGTGGTTTCCAGTGGTGTGTGGGGCTCGCACGTTGTGTCGAATACACATTAAAACCACTGCGAGTCCCATCAGTGTCGCATTGAGTGAGGTTCCCCGGAACTATGAATCATCAGGGCAACCTTGACAGCTAGTCGTTTCCTAAGAGACCCACATCACCACCACAAAATGCTGTCCCGCTCCAAAGGAGAACCCCATTCATTGGGTTGAGGCTCCCCTTCTCACCCCTTGCCCTGTGTGCAAAATCGTCGCCTTTTCCTGATCTTTAGTACCCATCTTATAAGAGGGATACAAAGAGTAGCACATTCGGTTCAACTGACTTCTCCCAAGGTGTCCGAGTTCACCACGGGCTACCGAACCTCAACGCCACGACAAGGTTAGGACCTTAGTGCGATAATAGCACTTAAGAAATAACAAAGAATTTCACTTATCCACTACACACAAGCCATTTAGTTAAGCATTTAAATTTGTTGAAACAGAAGCTTTTACAAGACAGTCAATTAGTTCCAATACTAGACATGACAAAATAAAACGATTTCACAAACATTATCGTAATGGTCGTAAATACGACGTTTGGCACGAGACACCCGGCGAGTAAATTACATGTACATAATAAGATATCAAGACAACTCTAAAGGTTGGCGGCAGTCGCTGGCACGTGCACAAAACAATGCTTGTCTGGTGTGCGTTAACTAAATTGTCAGTGTCATTGCCAAATATGAATTTGTGCGAAAATATTTAAACAATTGTTCGGAGCCTGTTTCACGGGGTGGAAGGCTTTGAGTTGACGAAAGCGAGTTTTACAGTAATGTAATGGATTTGCTGCGAGTTTGAATGGAACATGAAAGAATACACAGAACTCATAACAATGTATCGACCGAGTTTAAACTGGGTGGTATAATAGTCGCTTCAAGATATATGACTAGAATACATCCCGTCTGATACACTGCAGGAGAGCCTAGAGGTAGGGCGATGCAGGAGAAATTCTCAGTCTTTATGTGTCATATTGTAAAGAACACAGCATATCTGAGAAGGGGAAGAAACCAAAGAACTTTCAAGGGACGGATTGTTAAATGATGTTTACATATTAGACAGTTTACATATTAGGCAAAAAAAGTCCTTATAAACTTTGAATATCTCAAATTGACCCTGTCCCCTTATAATCTTAAGAAAACTATACGATACACCGCCCACAGAAGCGTATGAAGTCATTTAAATGTTTGTTTGCGGAGACAACTACAAGACGGTCAGTTTCCATAGAGCCGACAAGAAAGTGATGAGAACTGACTTCTGTGCATGTACCATCATACCACAAAGTCCGGGTACTAAAACAGTTTTATTAAACATGAGCACTAATTACCAAAATTAGACAAGGGTTTAGAATTTTGAATTTAAAACGATACCACGGCAGTGACGTGTTTGGAACATTGTGTTGCTATTACGATATATGGGTTCGTGAGGGTTGTAATTGACTCCAATTCTCTCTATCAATATTAGCCCAATGATAGTACAGTAAGAGGTAATGCTAAATATAAGAGCCGCCCTAGTAGGCCGTCTCGATCGGGGAGTTCACATGATACCATCTTAAAATGACAGCAATACTGTTGAGTTTGGAGTTGTTTGTGAGTATCCCATGGCCCATTGCTGAGGAGGAGGTGAGGATCTGTATAAAATTGTGCGGATGTCAATGCACGTCCGTAGTCATCGATAGACATCAATTCATAGATTACATTTTTTATTTTATTTTTAACTACTGCAACGGAATTGGGCCGGCACGATCGGGGAGATACCTCTCGATCACATAATACCGCCGTAAAGTGCAGTTTTTTATTAGCCGGTGGCCTATTGGGTGGGGGAAGGAGGGCAACGCATCGGCATAGTTATTATGTGTTCATCGGTAGTCATAAAAAATGCTCCAATATTAGAATAGGGGGCAAATGACCACATTTGCCCCCTATTCTAATAAAAAAAAATACTAAAATAAAATGTATGTGACGTCACAAACAAATTTTGCAGAATAGAAGAAAATTGTGTGATTTGGCCACCAAACGGATCTACTATCTAGTTATTAAAAATAATAATATAGGTTCTATATGTATCTCATCTAACATGAAACTGTAACGTGTACTAACTTGAAATTTCACAGGGGGGTTCCTTTCAAGGTGAAAACATCCGATTAATACGGCTTTAAGAATGAATTTTATGAAACACGCTTAAGGTGCGTTGCAATGGGTGGTGTACGCATAAACGTGCGTGTACATGTATGAACTAAATCTCCTGTTCTATTACTAGATACAGAAGCAAATCTCAGTGAAATTAAGTATCACCCGAGGTCCGAGATCGCGTGTATATTACGTTAGGACTTAGGTTAGTGCGTTAAGATATGTCACATATATCCGAGCCCGCGCCATCCAAGAGGGTAGAATAGAACCCAAGCATATTTTTCCCAATTTTTTCATATTCATTTGTAGCTAGATTACACTTTTAGATACTAAGGAAAAGGTTTTTCCAATGTACCTCTTTTGTAAGTCTGTATTGTGCTTTATGTAAGTAAAAAATTCAGAATGACAGTATCGAATGTGATAATTATTATATTTTGGCATTCGGAGTCATTAGGTTTGTATGTAGGTATATGTTTGGAGTATTGTACGGATACGAACCCGGGGCCCGGGTTCGTATCCGTAAGCTGAGAGCTCAGATTACCATAGAGATAATATAATGACGATTGTCGAAAGCTCTAATAATAAATTAAATCCTGATCACGGCTTACTTGTTTTTTGAGGGCGAGGAGACCGGCCTCTTCAGATAAGCCAATCAATAAATAGGCTCAATTATCCTTACCCACGCCACCACACTTTAAACGGCATCGTGCGCGCGCCGTCCCACTAGTGTGGGGAGGGTGACCGCTTCCAACTTTTCGGTCCCAAAAATAATCACCTGAGTTATTCCGGTTCATCTCTTCCCATCTGCTGGAAAAGAGGGGGTTTTGTCCCCCTATCGTCTCCCTAAACCTGAAGACACAAAAGTCTTCGCTAGTCCGAAGAACGGTTGGGGCGGGAGCAATTGCGCCGCTAATCAGTCCATTCGAAAAAAAAAAGAAATCTGTCGGGTAGCTTACTAGTATGATATAAATATGACTCAATGCTAATTTTATAAGAATTTGTAAAACATGTAAAGGTACTAATATATCCTATCCTAATAAATAGTAATAGGTATAGGTAATATCTGTTATTATTTATTACAACAGGATATATCACACGTCCTACAAGACTACGTTGAAAAAATATTTTCTTTCTGTAAGTGACCGCTTTATTTTCATTGCCACAGAAACCCGTGGCCGGATTAGTTAGTGATTTAGTAGAAAACTGGATACCCACGAGTATGTCTATCATTCCGATATAATCACAATCCGGCACGATCCGAGATGACCGCGTGATCTACTTGGCCGTAATACTTGGTACATAAATGTTACATTATAAAAGCACTAGCAGCGCCCCACGGTTTCACCCACGTAATTTCAGTTATAAATGAAGGTATCATACAAAAAAAAATACTTCGCAGAGTTTAGTGCGTTCAACCCACAAACGAAAAAAAACTATTCTGCTTTATTGATGTCTTATTTTTACGCGAATGTTACTCATTACAATAAACTACCTAAAAACCGTAAAAGTGGTTTCATTGTAATATTCGGCTTTATTTAATTTTATAAGCTAGCCCAATTCATGTAAAGCGACCGAAAACGATGCGAGGACAACAGTTTATTCAATAAAGTTTTATTTTTCAAAAATCCTTATTACAATATAATCGTGCGACTGTCTCGCTACTTCCCTATATAGAATATTGAAGAACTTATACTTACTATTACAACTAGCTAGCTATAGAAATATTGAAGAACTTATACTTACTATTACAACTAACATTACTGTCTTGTGTGCCGCTTATGTGCCAAATAGATAAGGTAAAGTAGTTGAACGAGAGCAGGCATATTCAGTTTACTGGTTCTTCAAACCGGCGTTTAAAAAACTTGTCCCTCTTCGCGTCTACATATTTAGCGACACATGTAAAACCGATTTCTTCTATACAGGGCACTTGATCATATGAACTGATTAAACAACTCAGGCTACAGAGCGTGCTAAAGAAATAGGTAGATTGAAAAACCTACCGGCGTAATCGCCTGGCAGATTCCTAGCCATGTTAGTTCAGTAGGGACAGATTCTGTAAAGAACAGCGGTAGAAGAAAACAATACGTTGATATTGTGGACCTAACTATTATCTTTTCGTTTTATTTATTGCAACATGTGGTTAGTAGCAGTCAGACGGCCTTTGAAGACGAATCCGAGCAAACATCTGCACGACGCGTGCGCCTTTTTTAGACATTTTCCCTTCCGCACACCACCCCTTTCAATACGCAACACAATTTTGCCTGATTAGGCTTACCCAACTCAACTACAATGCAACAACCTCTTACAAAACACAAAGTGTAATCACCGACGGATACAAATTGTTTAACAATGCTGTGTTTTATGCACAGATAACGGTATTTGCGTTCACAATAGCACTCCACACGACAATGTGGCCGCGGCACGGAGATGTGTCGTCTTACGTCATGAGGAGCCAGTTGAATGTTCTGATAACAAGAAGACTTAGCGCTGCTGCATTGCAGCGAAATAGGGCCGGCACGACTGGGGAAGTTGCTAATATAACAGGCGTGAAGTGATGTAAATTTTCAAGCGGTTTATAAAAGTCCAGAAAACCAGACGTAGGACTCCGATGTCCATATATATAACCAAATATATATAACAACTGTGATATATCTGTGATATTGTTGTTGCTTTATTATATATTTCCTATGCCCTAAGGAAAGTGTTAGTGTAAAACTTGCCGTAATAGTATTGTCATTTACGAATATCGAAATTTAATGCACTGTTATTTTAATGTCTAATTGTATTTTTTTTATTATCTTGAAACATTTTATTCTTATTATCACAGTTATCTAATTGCAAGCTGAGTTTGTCTCTAAGTGATTGTTACATGTTTAATTTATTCTTTATGTGCCTGTATTTTCATGAGCTATTATTACATGTGTTCAATTGTGGATGAACCTACTACTAATAAATAAATAAAATAAAAATTATATACTACCGATTCACACAGCTATCTGCATATTTGTTATGCATACGTATTACTCTCCATTCCTTCAACTCACAATCGTTGGCCCGCCACAATACAAAACGGTTCTGTTTTTAAATATGCCGTTATGAACTACGGCTGTTTTGGACAATACGACTGCGACATACATATCTAATAATAACAAACCAATTTTTCTTTCGTCATTTGGCTAGAGTTCCATAGCCAAACAGAATGAACCCCTTATAATTGCACCATGTCCGTCTGACCGTCCGTAAGTCACAGACGTTTTATTCGGAAATTTGGTGTACTGTATGTTTGCAATTTGGAAGGTAGGTGTAATTATGGACCGCTACGAAATGACGTACTACGAAGTTTATGATTTTGCTTTGCGAGATATTCGTTAGTGGTGAAAAAGTATGTGTCATCCCTCTAACTTTAGAGCCACCGACGGTAAAATTGTAAAAAATATTGTATATATAAAATTCTTGTCTCACAATGTTAGTTAACCTAGTGCTCCGAAACGGCTTTACCGATTCTTACCAAATTCTTATACATATTCAGTAAGCCTGAGAATCGACTACTGTATATTTTTCATATCCCTAAGTAATAATAATAATAATATACGTGGACTTATCACACTACGTTGGCCTAGTCCTGTATCAAGTACCGTAAGGACTTGCCTTACAGGTACTAGAACAACGGAAAAATATTTAAAACACTCATAGATCTAAGAAATCTTTAAGAGGTTCTTTTTATTATAACAAATTGAAGACTTTTAACATTTCAATTTTTATTTACTCTTTCTTTAACAAGTGTTCAAATTATGTAAACACGAATTGCGAACGAAATTCCCCTCAGGTCTTGAGTTTATCTTATCAATGGGCGGCACTGTCCGAGGTCATTCTCAGTATTGATTAAATAACTTCGTAGCCAGCACTGGCAGAGAGGAGAAACCTCTTTTACTTTTCTTTTTTATGTTTTGTTATTAGTAAATCTTGAATACAAGTTTTCGTCATCCTTTCTATTTGAACTATCTATCTAAACACATATAAATATGTTTTACTGTAATCATTCCAAAGTGGTATTTGAACAAGAATTCAATCAATCAATTCAGGGAGAATGTAAAATAAAAATTCGAAAAAAAAGAGAAATTCCTATCTGATAATTCATTCGCAGCCACCTTGAAGTGATTACGCATTTTTTAAACTGGAGCCAATGCGACTACGGTTTAAATTTCATAAAGTCTAGTTAAATTTCCACTTTATTATCACATCTAATACAGAACATTGGCTTTATCGTATCCCGCTGAACAGCCTGTGCGGTCATGTCTGCTTTCGGTTGCAATGCTGCACGGTACTGCCTCTTGCAAGTGCACGGACCAAGTCATTAAATACGATGTTACATACAGCCCAGTTCATTCGGTTTCTTCTAAGATACAAATAGAAATGTACATACACGGAAAGATAATTCTTTCCGACACTATCGCTGACGTGCATCCTTATGTCGCCCTACGGATATGTCAGATTATTTTTTTTTTAATTTGTACTTAGGACACTTCGCCTAGTTTCATGCTTGTACCGATCACTTTCACTGTCTAACATCAAGATAATCAATGAGGTTAAACGCCAGTCGCCATATTGAAGAACGTCTAGCAATGAGAATCGTTAGTCTGCCGCATATCAAAACGGCCCCGTTTTTGTCAATCATTAGCCGTTATGTAATACGTCGACTTATACAGTCCGACTACGCCAGATAGACAACGCGACATTCGTAATCAAGTGGCGTTCTGCGATAATATCCGCTACATAATTTTTATTTTATTCAATTAGTAACAGTTACACCATGGGGACGAAATAATGAGTTTATAATGCACAAGATGTCTAAACCTATAGTTACATTAGGCTTTCACTGCTCCGCCTATAGAATAATGCAAACATGACCTTCGTCGTGCTAGTTATTCCCAATCTACGCATTTACATGCAATAGTGCGCTTCAGTCCCATCCAACACTTTATTGAGTGATGTCACCTTGTTGCTGACGTGTGTCGCTATGCTGTACAGCGTGTCGGTAGGTTCTGCTTGTTTGCTGCACTCACCTCACACATTTGCAACTGAAACAGTCTCCGTTCCTTCTCCATCTCGTCGGCTATCTCGGCCGGCGTCACTTCGCTTCTGATAAGACCAGCTTCCTTAGCTTGTGACTTCTTCTCCTTCTCAATTTTCAGGTACTTTGACTCGTAATCTTTGGAAGCCTTGTCGAACGGCCTTTTTAAGTCGCCCCTCACGCCACGCAGGTCGCCTTTCAGAAGACTGTCGACGGGAAACATTACTATGTTGTTAATATTTTGCATCTGTGGACAATAATGAATACTAGTTAGGATCATATTTCAGATTTGAAAGTTATTAGTATTGAAAAATAGTTTAAATACAAGAACATAATATTTTTAGTGTAGTTTTTTTTATTTTTATGATACAAATACTAATAACAAATAATAATTTAAAGAATTCCTAGAAAATATATCAATAAAAATATATTGTTAAAGGTCCTTTACTTTATTTTTTACATTCATTCATTTATTGCATTATTACGTTTCTTTTCAGCATATTTTAATACAGTATTTGTTTCTTAGCTAAATAATTTTGTATACGTATAATTGTTGTAATATTATATCAATATATAGTTGTAATATAAAAAATAATTGCTATCAATAATTATATATTAAATAAAATTGTACGACTTCATGAATTCGAAATACTAAGTCAAATATAACCTTATCCATAACCTTCTATAACCTTCTATACCAGTCGTTATTTCATCAATTAATTCAAAAAGTATATTACATTTACTATTATACTACAGCCAATAACATACACAAACATATTGCAAACAAAGTTTGGTAACAGCAATAAACACTGAACAAGTGTACATATTTATACAACAAGCCAATTTACGACATGCTTAGGGATGTAACACCGTTCATAAAAAACGTCGATGTTGAAAACATATATATTTGTGAACGATATATCGAAAATTTACCGAATGTTTTCGTAGACTTCCGCGTATAATTAAGAACATGGAAAACGCTTATCTTCTCATATATCAATACTTATATATCGGTTTGATTGATGACAAATTTCTTGCTAAGGAAAGTGAAGTACAGAAATTGGGAGTAGAAAATATCCAATAAAAATTAATTATTAAGGAATGTATATTTTGTTACAAAAAAAAAATAGAAAAGAGTTTAAAAATAATAATTTTACACCTGTTACCAATTAAGCGGCGGCATCATTAAATTATATATAAGTTTGAAAAATGAAATTAATGTAATTTTTAAACATCGTTCCTAATATAGAAGATCAAAAACTTATATATTATCGATTTTGAGAGCTACTATATCGATGTGCTATAAACGACATTTGAAAATATCGATGTCTCGTTTACATCCCTACCCATGCCGTGGCTCGTTCCGGCTGGTTGCAAATGCATCGAACAGGCGTCAAGAATCGTGTGCTGAATAGCAATACAGATTAGGCAATCTAAGTGTATTTCACTAGGGCACACGATCTCCGAGAATACCTTTGCTTGGAGCAAATTTGATCTAATGCTATCCATAATAATTTACTCTGTATTTCGTACATTGAAGCAGAAAAAAAATCAGCAAATACGTGGTACATCCGGCATTGCTTACTTTAACAAACACATAATATCTACACGTCCCAGGGGACCGAGTGTCGACGTCTTCATTTCCCAATTAATATAATAACTAATTACATTAGTTAATATAATTACATTAGTTGTTATAATGTTGATTAAAATAGACGTAGAGGAGCTTTTTAAGAGGTAGAGATATTATCACGATTAGATATTTCATATTTGGTCCTTTTGAAGGCTGAAAAAAGAAATTTCGTAGTTTCGCCGTATCCTGTCCGTCCGTATGCCGCAGACGATTTACTCTTAGCTTATGGGTACTATACTTTAGAAATTATAAAGGTAATAAAAATATAAAGGTTGTATTTTATTAACCACTACAAAATGCCCCAATATAAGCATTTCCCGCTGTAGCACCGTGCAATTGCTAGTATTCCTATAGTTCGTGTAACGAAGTTATTTTTTATAGTGTATGGGGACAAAAAGCAATTGGATACCTTCTACGTCCACCGAGCTACCGTCCGGGTCACCGGCTACTCAAAAACCGCGCGATACGCGACACCGTAGATGTCAGAAATTTGGCATAACCGCTTCTGATATTGATGTTGCCTCAAGAGAGAGTCTCTCAATAGACGTACAGAATTCGGAAGTGACATCAATTTCCCTGCCGCCACCGTACGCGAGATTGCAACGACGTTAATTGACGTAAGAGCTCAATAAAGCCTCTCACGGTTTGACATAGGAAAGCCGGACAGCGACCTTATTAAACATCATCAGTACCCCCCCCCCCCCCAACTGATCTGTGTGTAACTACCGAAGACGACCACAAAACAGGTTATTTATGACGATTATGTTGTAGGTCACTGATGGTGGTGATTATAAGCTATTATACTAATATTCTTTGGTTAGTGGAAATAGAAACACAACGTAGGGGATCTTTGCACCCCTCCTATAAGAGGGGGCTTTAAGATCAGGAGGAATAATCGCTCTCGGTACTCCTCTTATAAGAAGAGGGGACCAAAGAGCAACAGGAGGAGGCGCTTTTGCGCACGGGGCAAGGGGCGAGGATGGGAACTTCACCCCATTGCACTGTCCCAAAATCGGTGGAGTTGGTCTGTAGTGCTGGGCAACCCCATTTGCAGAGGTGGAGTTGGTCCCTTAGGGGGCTGACTAGCCGTCGAGGTGCCCTGATGATTGGGCACCTCACCAAGGGCGGCACTGATGGCACTCGCGGTGGTTTTTGTGGGTATTCGGAACTATCATGTGCCGCGAGTCCCGCACACCACAGGACCCCACCCACGGCCAGTGAAGGCGCGTAAATGCGTTTCCCCGCGTCAACACAAAAAGAAGGATTCCAATGATAAAATATTCAAATATATCCGGTAGTTTCGGTGCCTATTTAATGCAAATAAACAAAGAATCAAATGTTTCTTCTTTGTAAAATTAGTAAAGATAAAAAAAAATTAAAACACCATAATGTTCACGAGATTAATTTGTCTGCTTCTTATCTTGCTGGCGTTGCATAGTTTGGTACTCAAACGTGTAATGTCAGCACACTTGTTAACAAACATTAATTCGCGCGTGCTCGATGGCACAGGAAGGGTTTCATTGTGCTCTTGTCTGTCCGCATCCTTGCACGTATCCACTTCTGTTGCGGCGCGTACGCTCCATTGATTACATAACCAACCCTCGCCGAATCCCGTTTCAAGTACAAGTCTAGCGTTGTGAAAAGCACAATTGTCAGTTGCAAGTTTCTATCCGACTATACACGGCACGGTGATGGTATTCGAGTACACACCCACACGGGTGTGTATTTATAAACCAATTTCGAAAAAGAGTGAAGTTTTTCTTTCCGCATATGATGTGTGTGGTAGGAGCAGATTCACATACTTAGATGCTTTAGTTTCAGAACGATCAAGAATATGTCATATCATAATTCATCCATTGGCGGTCACATAATTACTATACCACTGTGTGTCACTGGTTGCTCACAAAGCACACAAAACGCGACACCGAAGTTGTCACGTTACTGTGGTAACATTGTGAGCGAGAGGTGAGGTACGGTCGAGCCTGTCCAATACGGCTGCAATGTAGCATACTACCTTTTACCAAATGCCTAATTCATATTATGAGAAATATAATATTGTTCTACTTCTATTAGATCTATTTTCTGATAAACTGAGTATATGCTCACTTCTAAGAGCTCCCTAACACAAACTATCGCGATCTGAGATATATTTTTATGTCGCAGAAATGGAGCAAACGCTCAATCGAAGCGCTTTAGTGACTACCAACGTTCAGAGACATACATCCACCGGGTATACACGACGATAGCTATGACGATGTTGCCCTTCTTCACTCGAACCCCCTATGGTAAACCGGCAACTCAAACACCGCACGAATACGATAATGATCACATTTACAGGGATATCATGTGAGCAAGAAGTGTCTCCCCGGTCGAGGCGGTCCGATTCGGCGTCAATGCAGCAAGGCACTCAGCCAGAAGGTACAATTTACTCCGCTAGGGTCCATGGTAACTCCACTTCATACAGGGTCCTGTATGAAAATATGGTTGCTATCTGGATTATGCGGTGTCACGTGGGGTCAAAACTTGTGAAGCCGCAGGCAACAACTAGTAAAGGTATGCGCACATTATGCCGACGCAGCGGACCGCACCGCAGCGATAGTAATAAGCATAATATTGAGGAGGTTTGCTACTAAATATACACCCTATTCTTGTATTGCCGCGGGCGCGAACCAGGAACACTCGTTTGAAGGACACAATCAGGAACTCAATAATATAATGATAACCAACTTTAATAGCCGTTATACATTCAATTTATTACATAGTTGTTCCTGTAACACTTATAACGTTTCTGTTTTTACCCTCTAAGGACACAAAACCTTGAAATGGGGTTTAAGTAATGTAAGTGTGTTTACCTGTTGCAGAATATTTGCCTAAAGGGAAAGAGACATCAAGAGTGGCAACGCATATTCTTATACCAATCTAAACCTTATTGGCTGTAGCAACACATAGTTATTAACACTTTATTTATTTTTCAATATAGAAACAAATATGAAGAACACTTTATTCGGACATCACTAGAGCCCTGGTCACAAACTGTACACGATCCGCTGCGGCACGACATAATGCGCAAACCTTTACTTGCATTAATGTTATCATGAATGATACATTATGAAACAAAACTCGATATCTGCCTCATCATCTGATGCGTCATCGAATCATATTTACAGTCCAATACTAGCTCGCGACTTTTAGAAGTGATAGAGACTAACCGTTTAGGGATTTGTTGCCCTCTTGCCCTCCTCTACCACCACAATGAGCCACAAGAAACTCACAAACAACACGGATAGCGACAAAATGGCGGTGGAATGATGTGAGCCAGAGGTACCGCCCCCGGCCGGGGTAGCTTAATTCGGTTGCACTGCAGCATGGCACCACATTATACATATAGTATAAATAAAGTATTGACATTGCATCTGAATCGTGTTGGCACGACCGGGGAGATCCTCCTGTTCACATGTGCGGTCTGCCAGTTCCCATTGGCTCATTCAATAGGGTAGAGAGGAGGGTAAAGCATATTTGGCATAACAGTTATAGGAATCCAGACATTACCGTCGCCCGAAATGTCTCCGACTGCTTTTTGGCCCCCTTGAACTAAAGACGCAACATCCATCCTTTTAAAGTCCCACCTTTTCGACACGCCTTACATAATGGTGTGAGAGGGTTTGTTTATGTTGTTGTAATTAAAAGTGACGGAACGTCATCTCCGTCTGAGTTATAGGTCAGTGTTTTGCGCCGCTGTGAGAGGTGAAAGGTGGCTTAATGATGTCATAACTTATTTTGTATACACTACACCTTTGTAGTCTAATGCGAAACTAACGATTCGTCCCAGCTTCGCCCGTCAATAACAGAGATATTTTATTACACATACACTAAAACCTTCTCGGAAATCGCTCTACCCACAGGCGAATACTGCATGAACTTTGAGAGAATCGATCACATACAGACAAAGCCTTTTGGGACTCCTTTTTATAATATAACACGTAATGTCCGGCTGAACATTCGGTTTCGGTTTCGGTTGAGTTTAGCCAAAAAAATACTTTCAGCGGGTTTGCCGAAAATATGCCAAACTGAAACCGATTTCGATGATTCTTGCGCTGTGTTCCGTTTAAGCATGCAGTACGCTTAGATAATATTTGTTGTGAACTTTCACAATAGATTTACTTTTAATTCGGTAAGTTTTATCACTATAAGAGGTAGTCAACATTAAGAAACAATATAACATAATTTAAAATAATTATAGTAGAATCAAGTTTAATCTAACTAAACTAATTTAATCTTTTTGGTTAATTCAATTTGTTAACACGCTACCCAAATAAACATTAGTTAGATAATTGATTTCTTAGTGGTGCTAATATTATGAATTCACAATTTCGCAGTCGATTTTATTGCCTACTTACCAACAAGATATTCAAGTTCAGTTACATATATGTAAGTGTAGGTAGGCAGGTGCCTACGTACCTAATTGTATATTTTTTATGTTAAATTAAGACTTCTAAATAAATGAGTGTGTATTTTATATCGGCGTTTAGTAAAATTTATATTTCACTTGTGTTTTTCGTTTTAATCCAGCTTTAATCAGAAGTTATATAATATTAAATCCAGAGGTTATATAACATTTCTATGGGTAAATATTTTTTTTCTCTTAAATTATACTTAAAGATAAAAATATCAAGAACGAACTGGCGAAGGTTCTGAACCAACAGGTGGTACGAGCATGGCGAAGTTATTATAAGTTGACAAACTTTTATTTGCGGGCGCTGCATACATTTAGTACGAAACAAACTGGATTGTAATGGATTTTTTCACTGATATAACTATAATATGCCAATTTTTAGTATTTGATATTATAGCGGCAACGGAAATACATCATCTGTGAAATTATCAATTCTCTAGCTATCACGGCGTATAAGATACAGTGGAGCCTGTTTGGTATGGAACTCAAAAACGAGCGTGCGATAGACCACATAACCGTAATAAAACTGCTTTAGTTGTACGTAACGTGACTGGCTATGAGAAAAAGAATATGTGTGTCCCACCTCTCTATATGCCTATACAGTAGTATCCCAAACATTACTTCCTCTTTCTAAATTCACTACATCATTCACTCTCGTCTGTTCGTCTCGTCCGTTCACACTTTACGTAACGCTCTCGTAACGCAGTCATCAGCTTCCTCCACAAACCAATATATTGTTACATTTTTTGAAGTAAACATCGTTACAAACACGCTTGACTTGTGGAGTAGGCTCTCGTCTACGATCTCGTTACGCATGGTGAATGCGTAACGAGATCGTAGACGTTTCACGTCAGGAAGTGTCGGTTTCGGTTTCGGCCGAAACTGAGGTTGTTGACGACTTTTGGTTTCGGTCGGACACTAAATATACGACACGAAATAGGGCTAATGATTAAAGTAAAAACTCTCTTTCCCTCCACTTCCCAATGTGGGACTCATAAGCTGCACAAAACGCAAGAACATAGCCAGTAGCAATCACTCAAAATTTTCGAGCAAGAGTTACATAGAGAAATACGTAGGTCGCAACGGCCGATTTCGCTTACATTGACAAAAAAACTAGACTGCATTCTAAATAAGTCTAACGCCGATGTACCCCGATTCACTTGTGATATCAAGACGAATCCAGCGACCACCTCAGACAATAAAATACAACAAGCCGTTCAGGCTGTAGTAGAGCATACATAAATTCCCATATATAAGTACATACACCCGAAAATCACGATCCTTCTTCAGATGCAATCGGATAACCGGTACAGATTCTTTTTAAAAATATATTTTCTATAGAAATGATCTTTATAAATTTATAAAATGCAGGTTCAAAATGTATTTTCAGCGCGAGATAACTCTTCAGAGATGGCCGACCCAGCGACAAAGCCGAGTGATCTCTGTGTGATCAATCTGAGTGATCAATACATTCATTCACATGATAGTATTCGTATCCACGTTGTGTAAGTGGTATATTTTACGATCAGATAGCGGATGATCACATGATAGTATTCGTATCCACGTTGTGTAAGTGGTATATTTTACGATCAGATAGCGGATGATCACATGATAGTATTCGTATCCAGGTTGTGTAAGTGGTATATTTTACGATCAGATAGCGGATGATCACATGATAGTATTCGTATCCACGTTGTGTAAGTGGTATATTTTACGATCAGATAGCGGATGATCACATGATAGTATTCGTATCCACGTTGTGTAAGTGGTATATTTTACAATCAGATAGCGGATGATCACATGATAGTATTCGTATCCACGTTGTGTAAGTGGTATATTTTACGATCAGATAGCGGATGATCACATGATAGTATTCGTATCCACGTTGTGTAAGTGGTATATTTTACGATCAGATAGCGGATGATCTCATGATAGTATTC
>JAFELO010000170.1:227045-243263 GCA_017140195.1 Eumaeus atala
GTATCCACGTTGTCTAAGTGGTATATTTTACGATCAGATAGCGGATGATCACATGATAGTATTCGTATCCACGTTGTGTAAGTGGTATATTTTACGATCAGATAGCGGATGATCGACAGTGGTGACGTCACTATAAGATAACCGATTACTTCGTGGTCCAATAGTAAGCCACGAGTCATGGGTCTCGGGTCCACCGGTCACGAGAAATTTTTCTTATTTCCAATAGTGATAACAGCCGGAGCACGCTTAACGTCCGTCCTGCGCAAATTGTTACCGCACATGGAGATGGCCGCCGTGGTCGAAATATGGCATAACAGAGGACATTACTATTAAATATCTGTGCCCCGTGGTTTAGGCCGCCTAGAATCCGTAAAACAAGGGAACCATTATTTTTTTTCGATTTAAAAAGTATCTTTGTATTGTTTGTATGTATCTGTGCCAAATTTCAATCAAACGCCATCGGTTACTATTTGCGTGAAAGAATAACAAACATAGTCGTGCATACAAATGATCGCTATCATAATATTGGTGTATGTGTGAGACATTCACGTTTTCCAGTGTTGCCACTCCGTGCGTCCGCAAGTCCGCATCACTCAAAGTGATAGTGTAGATAGAGAATGGATGACATACGCAGTTTTACGGCCAGTCGCCGTTTTCGTGAATAAAGGAGGAAGATGTGAAAGCAGTACTATCTTTGTTAATCAAATCGCGCATGCGCATTGCGCAGAGAGAAATAAATGAAAAAGAGAGTCGGAGAGTGTGCTACATTTGCTATCTCTTTCGACTGACTTTCCAATTTCCAATACATAGCAATATCCAACACAGGAACAAAAATGGCTAAAAAAACTAGTTACACTCGCGCCCCTAACACTAAGTTGCGATCACCAATGATCTTGATTACATCTGCATTAGAAAATTCAGATCTCTTTTAGTTCTGAATTCTACATACATAGCGAAACGGAAAATTTTATTCAAGATGTCAGAAAGATTCAAGTTGACTGGGAACTTTTATCGAAAATGCCACACCTTGTCGTAATAATTGCGTCCCCTTTCCTCCTTCCAGTGGAGACCTACTGGACACGTATGAAACGCGACAGCGATACAGTCACTCCAGCAAGAGGTACCTGGTTGAGCCGACCCAATTCCGCTACATAGCACTAGCTATAACTATAGGAATTTCCAAGATCTCATAAAATTTTTGTTGGAA
Source organism: Eumaeus atala (assembly GCA_017140195.1). Taxonomy (NCBI): domain Eukaryota; kingdom Metazoa; phylum Arthropoda; class Insecta; order Lepidoptera; family Lycaenidae; genus Eumaeus; species Eumaeus atala. The sequence goes on from JAFELO010000170.1 coordinate 228,253, forward strand.
AGTTTTGGTCTTAGGGGATCCCATGATATGCGACAACACGCTTGGTACTACACCAATGAAGCAATGTTTCATAATAATGCACATGGAACGTGTGGGAACAATATAAAGATAACCTCAACATCATAAAATTATGCAATTGTTACATGAGACAAAACGGTACGCATGCAGTTAGTGAAGATTGTAGTAAAAACAACGATCATTGTTCTAATGAGGGGCACGTGCGTATGTTCCGCTGATCTCGAAACACTGGATACTACAGTTGACGCCGCGTGAAGAATCATCAGCGTTCTCGTTACTAGCGAATCAACTTAAATAGCGTTGCAAATTTAATAACAAAAACCATTGACGCTCGCGTGATATCATATATTATAGTTATGAAACACTTCCATACGTATCTATCTAGCTATCCAGTTACATAGAGATCGGCGGTACACTCCGTGCCATTGTATGTAAATTGCTGGAACGATATTGTTACTCACTTGAAATATGTTGAAATGTAACGTCAACGAAATTTGTATAGACTTTATCACAACGTTACGCTCGGTAAACTAACAGTATTCATCTAGTTGCAAATTTTGCTTCTTTTGTAAAATAGTTTCGGGTCCCACTGGCCATGATAATAATAGTTAAGTTAGCTGCTACAAAAACTCTCATATCGAGATGCATCTCTCCCATGTGCGGGAAAGGGGGCGAAGGTTTGGTCACTCTTACTACTGCGAACCTAGTCTCGCAGCCAGAAGAACACTCATAACAATACGATGAATCTGTATTGGGCTTCTCTTCGCTTCAACAGCAAAACTTGAGGCCCGAAAAAAAATTTGCCTCGGCAGCCGTTACAGCCTTTCGCACAACACCAGCTAAAGGAAAGCTATACTGTCGGGTTTCGTGCGGTTTATCGGCTTGTAAGGATTCTGGGATATTAGGTGAAAGAGGACAGGGGTTACCTTTCGATGATACGACAAAACGGGGGGTGCTCTCTCCCGGTAGCTAAGTTGGCATACAATGTTATTCTTATCAGGCTGAACGATCTCATTTGAGTCGGCTTTCGTGTCGACACGATAAACAATACGAGTATAACATGGAATGAACGTATTGTTCTTCTTCTTGTACTCCTTCCTGGAAACATTCACCTCTAGGAAGTATAAATTTCCCGATTCATATATTTTAATAAATTGATGACAAAGGATCGATTGCATTCATAACAACAGGCCAGATTTGTGAGCTCCTACTGTACAGCTGTACCGCAGCCGCAATAAGCCGACCACTCGCTCACATGATACGACTTTAAAAGTGATGGTCGCGTTTAGTGCGGTATGTGTGTAGCAGCTGGTCCGTTGGAGTGACGAACGGGTGTTCCCTGATCCCTATCTGATTGAGCAGATGTTAAAAGACGTCGGTAGTCATTGATTGCTATATTGCCACTATTTGATATAAAAAGACCACAGCAACCAAATATACCCATGCGTAAATCTCCTTTTTTTCTATCTATTATGGGGGACTCACACAAAACTTCAATCGGAGCTTTTTTTCCTCCTGTCATGCCAGCTCTTACTCTACATTGCAATTCACAATTTGACAACTAAATCGTCTCGGTACGATGGAAGGAGAGCTTGCGCCGTGTCAAGGGCGAGCCGAGGATTCTGCGCAACTTAGTGCTGCTAACATCCTCGACAAAATCAGAAGAGCTGAGCGAACAAGGTTTGGGCCGTACAGCGGATCCAATTCATTCATAGCAGCCTATTCAGCCATTCCGGCTTAAACGAAGTGGCTCAATACCATTTTCTTTATAATAATTACAACTTGGTTGGCGCGTTGAAACCCTGTAAAGAGACAAATTGAAAAAGTGGTGGGGGACCTTTGCCCAACACAATGGGACATATACAGCGCTTAATACTAAACTAGCCGTGCCCCGCTAGTAACTTTCGATTCAGAGGAGTCATCGGACTAGTTGAGTAAATATCGGAATAAATAGCTGAAATAGATATACTCGACGGCCGATTCTCAGACCTCCCCATGCACAGTGAGCATACATACAAGCGGGTCAAGCCGTTAGTAAGAGTCGAATTACAAACACTGTGACACGATAATTGTGTATATTAGAATATAAAAAATATTTTATGGAATGCCATACGAATCGGAGCCTTTTGACCACTAGCACCGACACACATAGACATCCGCATCATTGTTTTCATGCGAATGCGTTACCCTCGTTTCCTCCTCACCTCCAATGGACAACCGGCTACTCACAAACCGCACGATACTCCACAATATAGCTGTCACTTTACGACGGTGTCATGGGAGCTACCGGGGGTCGTACCAGCGAATACGGCCGCAATGCTGCATGGTACTACCTCTTACTCATAATCTAACTGATGAAGTAACTAATTTATGACAATATATACTAGAACTTTTTTACTCAACACAACAGAAGGACTCAACTCGACCTGGCGGAGTCCGTCCTACCATCTGTCAAAGCGTATCATAATTTATTCTGTCAAAACGGTGTATGAAAATACGCAAACTCTATATCCTAATAAATACTAATCTATGCATATTATAAAACTAGAAGACACAAGTCTCTGCTAGGCCGAATTGATTAAACGTAATAACATTGCCGACAGTAATAGGTCCCTTGGAGTAAATAAAAAAAACATATTATAAAATGTCCCCAAAACCGTCTGTCTGTGTGTGATCGATTTTCGCAAAATCGACTGAACGGTTTTTCATGCTATATTTACCCATGGCTAGAACGAACAAGATGAAGGTTTTAGTATATAATTTATTCAGTTTTCCACGGGTAAATCGCTAACACACATTATAAGTATCTCCCCGGCGTATTTTACTTATTACTTGCACGAAAAAACATTTATAAGGATTTGAAAAAAACTTGGCACGAATATTACGATCTGGAATATAACCAAAATTAATTTTATCCCGAGAAAACAAACTCCCTTGAGATAGAATTTGCAAGTGGGCACAGCTAGTTATATTATATATTCTCTATAGCTCTATTATTATCCTTCAATAGCTCTTGCGTGAGTGGACTTGATTCGCTCTGATTAAGTTATATCACACCGGGAAGCTTATAGATGGCTTGTCTTTGTTGACCTATATTTTAAGAATCTCTGGCTCCTATTCGCCGTCGGAAGATATAGGTAGGAGGTAATAGTAGTGCACCTGACCGACTTTCCCAGGCTGGCAATCTATATACCACTGTATATGTGTATGTATGCTGTATAATTGACTATACTATAAAGGATATAGTATAGTAGGAGGTAGTGCCAAGCTGCATAGCAGCGGGATTGGGCCGGCACGACCGGGGAGATACCTCTCGCTCACATGATACCGGCGTAAAGTGACATCCTCGGTGTCACATTTCTTACGGTTTTTGAGTGCCCATACCATATTAAAAAGAAAACTAGTCTGAGCGCAGACCTAAGTGAACTCCCTGTCCCTTCATGTACCTATTTCGATGAGAGGATAGTCCGACACAACCAGGGAGGAATGCGGGGCAGGACTGAAGGCGAAATCGAAACGCAAATATAATCAGATGGTCAACTCGAGTCCTGTTGTAGTTTTCATTCGTATCCCTGTTATAGTTTTCATTCGTATCAAAGGAAATCTACATCAAAACCCAAATATAATCTGATGGTCAACAAGTCCTGTTATGGATTTAATTCGTATCAAAGAAGCGCTACATCAAAACTCAAATATAATCCCCGGAGCGGGATATCCAATCAGAAGTGTACGAGAAATACGATATTATCCAATTTCCCACCTCAGTGACAGAAGGTAAAAATTCGAAGAGACTCAAATGTTACCGAATCAAACTCTGAGTATATTTCCGCGATGTCGAACTGTAATGTTACGTGTTGTCAAATTCACTAAGTGTAATACAAATTATTAATCCTCCTTACATTAAAGGCGAATGTGTGTCTAGTTATTACTTACTCGTTTCACGTGTAAAGTACAGGATATATTATACTGAAATTTGGTAATAAGAGAGATGTGACCGAAGATATTAATATTGGATACATTTGTTGTTGTAATGTGTTTAATGATGCTAGAAGAGAAACCTCGAGTGCAAACGGGATATCCAATAAAGATATTATGTAATTCTTCTGTACGCCTGTAATGTGTATGCCAACTGTCACAGCTTTTTATAAACAGCTGGACCTATTCCGATAAAAAACTGTATGTACCCTTTTCAACAAGTTCTTAGATGGCTAAAAATAATTGAGTTATCTAGCGGCTAGCCATCCAAGACTCTCAGTCGCGATGCTCCTGTCGGTTTGTCACAAGATTATTTTCCTGAAAGGACCTCTTGTTTCTTGTCGCTTGTCTGATGAGTCCGCCAATGCATCCGTTAGTAAAATCATAATCTTGAATAAAGGCTACAAATAGGTCACCCAATATCACTAGCGCTCCATCAACTAATCTAGCGGCTAAGCGATGCTGTCACCCTCAACCGGGTGAGCTCATAAATTTATGCCACGTAACCAAGACATAGTCCAATGCCTGGCAACAGCACAGGGTCGGCACTTCGCCTTGGCCCATATGCGAGCACAGTCTGCGCCTACGCACGTTTGCGTCAAGTCAATCAGGCAAGACGCGTGATTTCTATATCGTCGGTTTCCCGCGATAAACAAACCAAAATAGATAATAGTCATTGCAATAAAACTACTCTAACGGTGCGTACTGCGGTTTATTCGGTTACGTTACAGTAAGAGTGAGAATATTTTTTTTAAAGGCCAGGTTTTGTAAGGTGCCAAATTCGGTCTTGCATCTTGCAACTGAATGGGGCCGGTTCTACCGAAGAGGTACCTCTCGGTCGCATAATGCTGACATAAAGTAATAATTCTATTTTTGCGTTTAGTGCGGTAACTGGTAGGCAGTGGCCGATTGTAGGGGAAAGGAGATATTACTTTACTAAAGTCATAGTCAGATAGTTTGTGAATAGATTCATCACGTAGCAATTGGAAGTAAGGGAATATGGTTTTTGAATGTTAAATGTGAAAAATAAAATGTAGTTGTAGAAAATGGAGTAATGAGATGTTGAATTAAGCATGTCCAAAAGATGTACCTTTATATGTTGTAAAATTATTTGTACCACCAACAAGACAGCGATAAAATAATATGTGGTGACCCCGACATGTGCATTCCATGGAATGAAAATGTGCACATGAAATTAACGTTTATCTCGCAATCCTGGCACCCTATTAATATATAGAAACGAAAATTCGTATGTATGTTTGTAATCCCGTCCGCAAAAAGTACTGAACAGAGTTGAAAAATGCGCAGGTCTATCGATTTGGAATAACATAAACACTTAGCTTTCGTCCTTAAAAAATAATATTTCGCTTGGAATATTATTTACGCGGGTCAGCCTCGGGTCTCATCTAGTAGTAATGTCTGTCCGTGCTAATTTCCGAAACTACTTAATCGACTTTAATTTCGCACAGATATGTAACTTTGTCCAATTTAAAATATAGGCTACTAACGGACTGTATGGTTATCTCAACAAATTATACATTAACTATCGATCACATACAGACAGACAGTCGGATAATTTGTTTTATAATATATGTGGAGATACATAGATATTTTATTTCAATTAATGTCCGCTATACGTTTACTTTTTGGCCACATCATCGCGTAGACTTATCAGCTAGTGCAATATAAAAACTATCTTCTACAATAAATTGACTTCATACTATGAACTTAATACATATCCTGTATGTAATTATATTCTGTTATTTGTTCACGTATTCCCTAAGCTAGACGCTGGAGGTTATCCGCCTCAACAAAATTTCCGCCGGCGACCGTCCCGAAATTATTTACGAAAGTGCGGAAAGGACGGCTGCGAAGTACTAAAGTAATAAATTAAGTAATGTAAATACTATCTAAAATCCAGGCGGTTTTTACATTATCATCTATAATTATAATAATGTATGTAAAGCTCAAGTTTGTTTGTTTGTTTTAACGCACAAATCTCTGGCAATACATGCCCGAATAATAAAAATGTTTTTGTGTTGAACAGTCCACTTATCAACACTTTAAGGCTATATTCCATTACGCTACTAGTAATAGGACCGGAGAAAGGAAGGAGTGACTGAGACATATTTTTGTGAAAAAGGAATCAAAACGTCGGCACAAGTGTACCAAGATACCATTCTTGAGACGGCAGTTAAGCTCTTCAATAACACCATGTTCAATAAGTATGGTCCTTCCAGCAAGACTCGGCATCAGATCATGTTATAAAACCGCTCAGGACTTCATCAGAGCTGATGACAGGCCGTCATCTAGTCCCGATTATGTTTTATGGTCAGTTTTATAGAGTACAGCTTGCTAATTTTGAGTACCTAAAACAATCCATACGATTGGCAGTAAAGAATTTCCTCATGGAAAGAGTTCATGCTTCTATTGATAACTGGCCTCAACGTTTAAAGGACTATATTGCAGCCAATGGAGACCATCGAATTTTATATATTACTATTAAATTAATAAACCAGCAGGTGCGTCCGTGGCACAAATGAAATTTCATCTAATGTCCCCCAGGACTAGAAGTTGACTAAACCATTGTTCTATAGAGACAACGTCGTGCTTGCAGCCGATGCGACCCAAACCTAACATGGCCTTATTTTTGTAGACGTCGGTAAACACCTTTACTGATATCATCACGCGCACCGCGACGGCTAGTCAGTCCCCTAAGGGATCGACGCCTGCTCCACAGAGGGTTACCCCGCACCATAGGACATCCCATCAACTTTGGGACAGCGCATTGGAGTGAGGTTCCCTTCCTCACCCTGGCGCAAAAGCGCCTCCTTTGTCTGCTCTTTAGCCCTTTGCTCATAAGAACGCCACAGGGGAGCCCCCTCGGTTCAATTAATTTCGCTCTAGGTGTCTATGTTTACCCCCGGCTACTGAGTTTACCCACCGCCACGAAAAGGCTTGTCCAGTGTCACCCTATCTCCAATTCGATTTTCTCCCGCCTCCTGCTTACTTCCACCAAAAGTCTCCAGTCTTGCTTACATAAAAGTTACTCATTACATGGAAACTGCTGCTATTCGATAAACCTATTGGGCTTCTCGCTTCCACAATATATTTTCAGGTCCGAAAAAAAGGGATCGCCTTTTTGTTTGCTAATGTCACTTGAAGTCTTGAGTCAAACCTCACAAGTCACAACATCGCACCAAGAGGACGATGGAGACGCGTAATTAATGGACGCCCCCAAAGGACGGATTTGCAATTAAGGTAGGTGTCCTCTGAAGTTAGATGTTATCTCAATTGTTATCTCCTTCACATGCAGTATATTCACACCTCTTGAACCTACATCAAAAGGCACAACGGACTTGTTTCGTATTGGTCGTGATGAGGTCGTCGACCTATTGTAGTACCAGTTTGTACTCGATATCGACGAACATACAATTAATACACATTTAATTTGCGCATAATGCTTGTGGTTTTGCTTACAGTTAAAGATTGGGGCGAGGGGTGAGTTTCAACACGATTATTACAGGTGTTTTAAAGAAATGAAAAAGGTTAACCTGTTCGTAATTGATGATCGACTTTTACCTATCGTAAGTACTAGTGCATAGCAGCACGAGTATGTCAAAAACTCGCGTTTCGTGCGTTCCTTTTTAAATGAAAAGAGGACTAAACAAGCAGGTGGAAGGTAACTACTGCCAACATACATGCATATACCCGCAGATCCCGAAGTTGTGCAAGCGCGTTGACGGTATTTGAGATAGTAGCAGTTTTGTCTTGAAGAAGCCCAGGTCGTATCAGTCCGGAAACAGAGGGTGGCAGCTGGTTCTACAACGAAGATGCGCGCACTAGGAAAGTAAAACGTAGAAACGCACAGTTGTGCACTTTGGGACAAACATCGAGGTGATGATGTTTGCGAGTTTCTTTTTTAGTTCACTGTTCTCTCCTAATTGCTCTGTTCATTGCAGGGGAAGAGGAGGAACAAAACAGCTGCAAAACAATACAGACGCCCCTTTACACTGTAATTCCCCAAGACCTTCAAGCTCTAGTTGCTACACGTCAACTACAAAGAGACGTTAATAATATTCCAGCACCGATAGCGAACGGTAAAGAGGCTAGTTCGTGTAAATTGCGATTTGAAAAACATTAGCATTCGGTAGATCGTGCCAACAACTCTGAACTGGGCCATGATAGCGTACTGTTTATTGTACTAACAAATAACGTTCCAAGTTCCTAATAAAAAACGTACACATCTTAGGTTATCACATATACATGATGTATAAACATTACTTTCAGACAAAATATAATACATTTCACGTATTAATTTTTTGCGTGCGTCTCGGGCGTTATGTATTGTAAAGCATTTCAATTTTTCATATATAAAACGTGTATCAAATATGATAATAATTTAGCTTTTGCTTTTGTTACAGCCCAGTCAAGTTTTATATGTAGGAATAGGTTATGCTTGTACGTAAAATGGTACGGAAAATCATATGAAGAGGGTCCAAAAACCTCAATCCACATACTAAAGATTTTGATTGAGATTACCGATACGTAACATTTACACACATATCTCACACATTACTCGGTACAATGACAACTAATTGTGCTATTATGACGAGATAACGTCTATGCTCCATAGAGTTTATATATAGATAGAGGAGGAAAGCCAGTCTAAAACGCGGCCGTCAAGTCTAAGAGACATAGCAGCTATGTTCAAGTCACTGTATGTCTCTCTTTTTCATTTCTCGCTACGCATTGCGCATGCGAGATTAGATAGTCAAACGTAGTCAAACGTTCCCGTCCTTTTCCTTCTGTTAGCCAAGACGACCACTGCTCGTCATATAACTCTACCTATAGCATCCCTTTTTATCTATAATTACCACTATGATGTACTCTGTCAGAACACCGTTTAAGAAATATGTAAAAATAAAGCATCAAGCATCTACGTACAAAAAAATATCGATGACAGATATCAACATCAATAACGATAAAATTGTTCTCGCATGTTCCGTTACCGTTCGTGAGTCTCCTCAGCTCAGTCCTCTGCGAAATCTTACCCATTGGAGGAGGAGGAAAGAGAGAGCGGCAACGCATCGTCATAGTAGCTTTGTGGATGTGCTTGGACGTCGGTAGTTGTGACTAGGCTCCGATATCTCGTTTGCCCCCCTATTCTATATCTTACCATCTGACTATTCCAATCTAATTCTGAGAGCTGTACCGACCTGAATTTGTTTAACACAACTGCAAATAGTATCGTGCGCTTGTTGAGTGACAAACTTTTTACTTACTCTATAAATGATAAATCATAATAAAAACCTTTTGTAGATAAAAATTCAAATATAGTAAATTTAACACAAACATTGAGCTGCAACTTTAAATGTCACTTATGTTAATTTAAACAAGAGTGTCCTGATTGTGAAAATTTGTAAATTGCCCTCTTGACCTGTCTTTAATTCTCATTGTATTTTATTATTATATCTTATTATTGTATCTTATAAGCAAATATTGTAAAATATTAAAGTCGCAAGAAGGTCGATAGTAGGAAACAAAATTGAATAAAAATAAAATGTTTTGCCGGTGAATATAAACGTGACGTCCCTCGTGTAGTGACATTCTTTGGCATTATCAACCTTGGCACGAACATAAAATTGGCAAATATTTTTAATGTTATTATTATTATAATAGGTCTCGGTTATACTGTATATGTCTGTTACATATTATATAAAACTAGCCCGTCCATTATTATATTTATTACAATATCATAGATATGACGTTGATGACGTGAAGTCGGCGCTCTGGTACAGTACGTTAACGTACTGACGCAATGAGGTCACAATCTAGATCTAAGGATAATGTGACAGTTGTCCAAAACCTTTTTCAGAAAACACTGAGCGAAGTTGCTAAAGACATCGCGTACCTCCTGCCATTTTAAAGTCTATAAAGGACAAATAAACATTGATTTGTTAGATAAACGATATCACGCGAAAGATAAGCTAATGTAATTGTTCGTGGGCTGCCGACTGATACACCGACGTGCTAGGAAGGTCAGATATCAGGTGCGCTAGTAGAACAGTAGATCACGTTTAAGAAGACGAAAAATTCATCAACTTCAAAGGTTGACGATGATAATAATAATACTAATAATAATAAATGTACTTATCAAACTACATCAGCCCAACCCCGTGCCAAGTTCAGTGAGGACTCGTGTTTTTTTATGAATTTAAGACTTTTAACATAGAAATACATATAATAATTAGATACCCCCGACCTCTGGCGCAACATGCACGGCTCACCCGAGCTATGTTACCACTGCGCCACCCGGTCGTCAAACATGTCGTCGATGATAACACCATGTATAATTCGCTCCAAAATTCTAACTCTGAAGAAACATCTATCAATTTTGGAGCGAATTAAAAAGGAATAGGGTGGCTTAGCGTGCGAGGTACAAAAACATCACTCGTGTTTTTATTAAGATATATAACGTAACAATCTAGGGCTGAAATAATACTTTCCGTGGTCTGGAATACTGTTTCGGAATTACGATCGTAAAGTAGGCTTAACTAACGTTCTCCCCGAGGCATAGGGTGAAGCCCAGAACAAGTAAAAAAGGTTTGGCCTGTTTCGAGAAATGGGTATCTTGTAAAAGGCAGTGACATGAAACGGGCCGGCACGATCGAGATAACTCTCGCACACACTTTAACTACACAAAATGACAGCTATGCTATAGCGTCGTGAGGTTTGTGAATATCCGTTGCCTCATGGAGGAAGGAAGGAGCGCAACACGTCTAGAAAAAGCAAAAGCTCAGACTTCTCGTATGCCCCCGAATACTTTTTTATATAGTAAACGAGCAAACGGTTTGTTTAAAAAACTACCGACGCCCATTAACATCCACAAATTTATTCTTCAGATGCGTTGCAAAGGGACACAAGGTCTCCTCACAAACCGCACCGGAACGCGACACCAAAGATGTCACTTAACGCCGGTATCATGTGAGCGATGGGTACCTTCTCGGTCGTGCCGATTGCGTGCTAACGCGTTTGATGCACACGTCGCATTACTTCCCTATTACGGAATATCATAATACGACAACATTGCGTAACAGCGAATATTATATTTCTTCCGTATGCCTGTTATGCATAACGGTTACGAATATATAACTTATCGTAAGAGCTTTATACTCCATTTGTGCGAAGGTTGAAACTTGTAGGACGGGGCGGATGTAAGTGGCACTGTGATACGCTCTGCCTACCTCATTAGGGAATTCACGTGAAGACATGTGAATGTATGTGTGCGTCTTAAATAACTTACCAAAAAAAACCGAAGTTCTCCCATGTGTAAAAAAATGTGTGTGTCAGTACTCAGCAGACAATCGACTGGAGTTTACTACTTGTGGACGAACGTATTCTGTGAAGTGAAAGGCACGTAAGAGGCGTAGGCGTCGTAACCGCGACCGCGTGTTTCTGTTTAACATAATATACTAATCCTGTAAAGCTGAAGAGTGTGTTTGTTTTAATGCGCTATAATCTCAGGAACTACTGGCCCGAATTCAAATATTGTTTCTGTAATGAATAGTCCATTTATTGAGGAAGGCAGTAGGCTACATTCCATAACGCTACGACCTGTAGGACTTGAGTGACGGGTGAGAAACCACGGGGTGATGTTAGTTTCTTATACCGTGCGCGCGGGTATTATAATATCGTTTCTTACGTAGAAAACTTCAAAAAGATAAACGTTGCTCGCAACTTACAACGAATCTGGCACATCCTAATGTATTCATCATCTGGTAGAAGCGCTAGGAGTTTTGTGTGGGAGATTTTAGGACGTAGGTGCTTATTAAGAGGGGATTTTGTGAAATTGCACCCATAACGGTGCTTCTTTGGAGGTAAAGCACTCTGGTGAAATGACAGGGGGCTGCAAGTCTCCGATAAAACTGCTTTTCGGCTTTATGAAATGCCAGAAACCAAACATTTTGCAACGTTTTCAACAAATTCTTCGTTCTCGTCATATTGTACACATATCGATAAGATTATTTGTTGCGCATCTTGCGGTTAGCAATTTGAGCAACAAAGCAATAGTTAGTAGCTACTCTTTGCGTATGGTTTATTCGTATAGAAATACCTACCAAGGTCTTCATGAGAGCTGACAATTCTTTGGTAACCACAGCAAACTTAAAAAACGCCGCCCCGATGTCCGGCTCGGGGTCCTTGCTGAGCGCGTTCCCCCCGAGCCGCTCCAACGCCCGCGACAGGTACATCTCATTGTCGACGTGTGCTGAAACAAAAAGTAGTGCAGGTCATTGTTTTATAGTATAGGCGGTGAGGGGGGGGGGGGCGAAAACGAGTAATCTGTGCTATATTTTGACAACTACCAGCGCCCAAAGTTATAGTCTTGCAGATGCCTTGGCCTTCTCGTCTCCTGCAATAAACCACCGGCGACTCATAAACCACATGAAACGCGACTGCAAAGTTGTCACTTTACGGCCGTGCCGGTCCAACTCGGCTGCAATGCAGCATGGCACTACCTCATACAAGCAGGTAAGTAGTTTTCTAACGTATGAACTGTGCTTTGAAAAGACCACAATACAGTTTCAATGGAAATTATGAAACACGTGTCTCTTGTCAGACGACGGGCTAGTTTAAGCATACTACCTTGGTCCCTGACTTCCTTCGCGAGAAGACCAACAAGAAATCTAGCCGAAGGAAATTGTTTATCTTTCGGTACAACAAATAACCTACCTATGGTGTGCCCAAGTTAATCGAAATCCGTCCAATAATTTATGCGCGAAAGAATACCACACTCGCATACCTTATCGTTAATACTGCTAGTAGGTAATATAAGATATTAGGCTTAAGGAAGTTGGCAATTGTGTAGTCAGAGCACTTTTGTAAATACCAACGCCCATACACATCCTATCAACCATGGATTATACAGATGGGTTCCCTCGTTTTTTCATGAACCACCCGATTCTCACAGTAAAATCCGCACTCAAATTTATTCAGCTGTTTTAGGTAATGCGCGCACAAACACGCGGACTTAATCACTAACGCCCAATATTCCATCTACCGATAGATCTGGCTACTAAAGATAGAATCTTTACATATTTACTATGCAACATACACATCAATTCTATCTCTAATAAATCTAAACTAATAATATAAAGTAGAAGATTTTGCTTGCATTAACGCGCTAATCTCATGAACTACTGGCCCGAATTGAACAATAACGAATTTTTATATTAAAATAGTCGATTTATCGATGAAGGCTATAGGCCGTGTACCATGACGTTACGACTTATGAGACCGGAGTCACGTCAGTGAAACCGCGGGCTGATGATAGTTCATCGATATAGAGAGAAATAATTATATATTACATAATATATAAAAATATTTTAAAGACTAGGGTGCAAGCCCTGCCTACTTAATAAGAGTGTCGGACCACTTAAATGAACGAGGTTTTTTATGCAGCTAATAAGCTAACAGTCAGTGGAGCAGTTACGAGCGACTTTATAAATGGCCGGGTTTAATTTTGATTTTGTGAAGACCCTCATCTATTAATTACGGACATCTGATCTGATTCGGAACGAAAGTAACAAGAGGAAGTTTTCGGTTTCATAACATCATAAAATATATCGGTACTCCATTGAAAATTATATTTGGGTTTTCTTCGTATCATTTCGTAGAAGACGCCATTTTCTTTTTTGGTTATCGAGTCTGTCTGGGCACCTTATTTTTAGTCGCTTTAACTTTATTTCTGGTCATTTTACAAAAAGTATAAGTCTGGAGACACGTTCTTTTTACCTAGTATTCCCAATTAAAGAAGCTACCGGCTCTTACAAATGTTGCGCGTCAACAAATAAATTATCAATTAATTTTAAAATATCTATTATACTGTTGCAGGTCTTCCCAAAACAATGGAGGTAAATTTGGGGGTTGCTTTCCCAAATTTACACAGTTCTTCAGTTTCCTTCGAATCAATATTCAACACTAGCATCACCCCGTGGTTTCACCCGGGTCATTCCGGTTTTATTAGTCGTAGCGTCATAGGATCAAAATATTCGATAGCATATTTTAGAACAAAAATATTAAATGTTCAATGATAATTAAATTACATGATCTGCCAGAGAAACATTAATATTGGTTTGTAAGGCAACCGCGCTTGGGCAGTATAAGGTTACTCTGGAAAGTTTCAATTTATTCGTATAAACATAAATATTTATTTGTATAAATAAAATAGACAATAAACAACAACACAGAACAAATCGACAATGTCGCCATTTTAAATTTACGCAGAATTATCGAAACATTTGAATATATTTTTCTGGTGTGCACGTCTGAGACTATAGCACATACTACAGACTACAGTACATTATGTTATACTACGATCCACCTCGGATTCGCACTTAACAAAAAGAGGCCGGATCGTTACCTTAACAAATTATACCCTAAATTTTCCTATATCGCTCTATCCATGTGTGAAAACCGCATGAAAATCCGTTCAGTAGCCTTTTGAAAAAAAGATCATATACAGACAGCCAGCTTTTGGAGACTTTGTTTTGTAATAATATGTTGTAATGGCACAGTGTTAGAATGTTTTTTTTGGCGGCTACGCAAGTTTAGAACTAACATTTCAGATGTTTTTTATTAGCGGATACGCAACTTTAAGAACTACTATTTGAAATGTTTTATATTGGCGAATATGTAAGTTAAGAACTACTAAGTATTTTAAATGTTATATAGGCGGATACGCAAGTTTAGAACTACTACTATTCGAAATGTTTTTTTTTTTTTTTTGGCCGGCACGCGCGTTCGACCTTGCCGGCTGCAGCGCCTGGCGCTCAAACTAGTAGGACCAGTTTCGCAACCCGCAGTAAACAAACACTCACACGCGATGGAATTGCGAAGTCAACAAACTTTTGAACGCAAACTTCGAAAAGAGTCGCACAGTATACACAAACGCTAATGCATAATGCAATTCAGTTAGTGTATTTTGTCACGAGACGTATAATCTGCTGGGTTAAAGA
>JAFELO010000170.1:253795-269636 GCA_017140195.1 Eumaeus atala
CAATTGGCCACCGTCTACTCACAGACAGTACGAAACGCGACACCATAGATGTCACTTCACGGCGGTATCAAATGTGCGAGAGGTAACTCCCCGGTCGTGCCGACCCAAATCCACTGCAATGCCGCATGGCAGTACCTCTTACAAACATCGTCACACAATGATCTACCTTTTTATTTTACCTACCTTCACACGCCTGCTGCACATTAGTTATGGGAATATGAGATATTTATCATACACATTATCATGGTTTATTCTAAAACCTAAATAATCATAAAGTTGTAGTAAGTAGCAAGACTAAGAGTCGTCTTCAATTCATTATCAATTCACCGCCTCAATTACTGGCTACAAAGGCAGCTTTTGCCACCTAGGGATCCGTTTATTAAAAAAATTAGAGAAATTAATGGCTAAGGGAGTGAAATAGTTTTTATAATTTGTATGCATGGTAACCTTGGAAATCAGGTAGTAAAAAAATAACAACACGCTAATCTCTTAGCTATATTTAGATTAATAAAACAATATAATAATGTTCAATATCTTCTTCTTCTTCATCCTTGCCCAGACACGCTTCTACATCAGATGATATCGGCGTCGGCTATCTAGTCAGGGCTATCTAGGGCATTTGACGAGGCCGCCAATTTTTCACAGAGTGTAGCCATCTGACCCCTCCAACCCGGCAGGAAAACCAGGCCCAATTCCAGATTAGGACACACGAATCCTGGGTGCCGTAGTATAATTATAATTTTGATAATTAGTAAACATATGAAAGATACAACTTGTGTGAGTAAGCAACTAATATTATTAATAACAAACTCAATTAATAACCTAAATCAAGGACTCAAATATAAAATCTCTCACGAGAGCTTGTTGCCATACATTTATTAGAGGGGCGTATACTCAGCACCCCTACTTATAGTTTTTTTTGACACAAAGATTGTATGAGCGTTTCACAAAAGGACCCACGCGCCAGACACTCCTGAACATCTGTCGCGGCAGCCGGCGGTCATCAGCGCCTCTCTACTGACACCGGACCAAACAGAACCGGCCTTAGACCATCGGCATTTCATTGCACAATAACAATTATTAGTTATTTATAAATTAATTATAATTACCAATCATTAAATAATTACACATAATTTGTGATGAAATATTATCTTGACTTATTATTACTTGAATAAAATATTAACTGTAAAATTATGGTCGATTAATATATTTTTATCCGACTGTCTTAGAAGGCTCGTAATGTTTTTCTAGCGTATGTATGTTTTTAAGTTTCTAATATCCCTTGACTGGAGGGATTTTGATGCATATGGTGTGGTTAGATTGATCTTGCTAACGCGAATGACACTAGGTACATTTAATATACATTTTTAGCTGGTTTTATTTCAATTTTATAACTTATAACTGAAGTATCATCCATATAAAACTATCATCATCAATCACCTTATAGGTCTACTGTTGGACATGGGCATCTCTCAATGAACGCAAAAATACAAAACTATACTTATTAAAAATCACAACCTTAATTTAACACAGTAGAGCTTTAAAGACAATCCGTTAACATAAATTTACACTTATGTAAATCGTTGTATGAATTGCATTCGAACACTTTATAAAAATATACATATAGTGAAACAATTATATTAGCATAACAGGAACTATACTAACATAACTAATAACTCTGTTTAATTAGCCTTGAGGCGTAGAAAAACATTATACATACATCACAAAGATAGGATAACAGGAAATTCTATCAGCTTTTTTTTTGTATTCGCCGGGAAATACGTATCGCACATCCATGAGTCTTGTGGGGTGTGCAGGACTTGCGGCTGGGCCGAATACCCGCTAGAGCCCCGAGGCTGCCATCAGTCGATTGATCCTGAGATGCCCTGGATTTATCAGCAACAGGGAATCTCGGCGACTGGACAGTCCCGCATAAGGGACCCGACTCCTCCAACAGGGGGCTGGGACGACATTCTGTTTCAGCCCCCAATTCCCCAAGTGAACAAATCGCAGGGACTTTGTAGCCGTATATTGTTCAAGATTTTTTTAAATCTCCAGACGTAATACCCATTCAAAATCAGTACACTAGCACTTAAGATTATGCTTCAGCTGTGAGAATCGCAACAAATTTCATGAAAGAAAACACTTTTCATGATGAGTGTACAAACAGAGAAACTGACGTATTTCGTTGCACGTTACACTAATGCAATATAAATAGCTTAACAGCTTTCTGTTTGTTGGAACGCGCTAATCTCTGGAATTACACATCGCATTTTAAACGTGTATGATGCTACATTTATGAGGAAGATTTCAGGTTATACAACACGATGCTACGATCAATAGGATCGAAGTTATGCGGGATAAACCGAGGGAGGTGGTAGTGTTTACAAAATATACAAAGTCGCGGCTATTAGCACAATTAATACTAATGATTTGATATGTGCCAACAAACAATTACGTTATCTGTTAATACAGCATTTTGATTACTTTGTACTAGGCATGCGGCCTGTAGGTATCCGATTTCCATCACCACCCACACATAAGTAATCAGACAATCACTCAACTTGATTCGTCACGTTCACATTTTACAACGATATAGTGGCGAACTTTATATACCAACTAATGTGTCGCCAGCGAACCTTTCGCGTTTATTTACTATTAGAAAATTCAGAATTCGAACCGATACAATACCTTTTTGAGCACAGTTTTTAATGTCCAATAGAATATACTTATTCTGTGGACAGTTGTTTTTCTATTTATTTTTAAATTTTATTTCTTTATTTTATCCTCTTTACTATTCTACGCATCCACGGCTGCAGCTTGGACATAAATCGACTTACACTATTATCATAAAAGAGGATAAGAAGGAGAGGAGAGATATATACATACTTACGTCCGATTATCCATCTTGCTAACGTCAAAATATGAAGCCATAAAATAGCGATACAAAGTAGACCATAAATTGTAGTCACCAAAACTGAGAATTTTGAAATATTGGTTATTCTTTCTTTTATTTCTATGGAATGTAATTAAGCATACTTTCGAATTTCAAACAGCACTATTAATCATAATTATTTATCCAAATAAACATTTATTGATATTGACATTTCAAAAACGTACACTAAAATTACTCTAACGGCAAGATTGAATGTAAACCACGATTATATTACGATTTATCATCTTAACTTTTAACTTAAAGCTCATTTGTTGTAACTTGAATTTTTGCTTCGTCGTAAATAATATTAAAACTAAGTAATGAATTTATCATAATAGGGAAAACGAGCCGACACAAACACGAAAAATAACATTTGAAATGTAGTAACGCCCACAAACATCCGTACCACAACCAAATCTTATGAAAATGGTTTCCCCCATTCCAATGGCCGAACGAAATGTCGCAAACCGCACGATACGCGACAACACGGGTTTCACTTGACTCCTGCATTATGAGACTCCACCCCGGTTGTGTCGGGCCGATTCAACTGCAATACAGCAGTGGCTGCCCACACCGTCATCATCGAAGAATAGAACCACTTGTAACATCTCACTGCAGAATCACGACGGGCACTTGTTGGTTCATTGTTTTAATGGCGCTTTTTTCTTAGCTGCTACCACTTTCATGTTCGAAACTAGCAACGCGGAAAGAGAGTCATTGTTGTCTTCGAATAATTGTTGTCTTCGAATTTCGAAAAATAAAAAAACAATAAAAAAATGCTGCATAGTTACAGCATGAAAATGCTGTAACTATGCAGCATTTTTTTTTTGGGTTCAAACAAGCAGTTGGGGCACGTGTTGGTAAGTGATAAATAACGCCCACAGAAATCCGTAACTTAAGAGGACTCGGAGATGCGTTGCCTGCCTTTTAAGAAATCCAATAAGGTCCAGAAATATCAAAGGAGGTGGCTGACTCCATCAAGGAAGTTGTGTGGCAGTGGACTTCGGATTGTCAAATGTTTAATCACTTGTATTACAAGCGATCTACCCCGGATTCGCCCGGGAATAAATTCGTACCTTAACAAATTATACGTTAAGGCTTGTCTCTATGCCCATATCGCCCAATCCATGGGTGAAAACATAATAATCCGTTCAATAGATTTTGAGAAAACCGACCACAGACAGACAGCTTTTCAGGATTTTGTTTTATAATATGTATATATTATTAATTTTATTTAGTCAACGACGAAATTAGATAAGCTTACCTTTATTAGGAAAGTCGCGAGAGGTTTTTCTTTAAAACAATGTTGTCACCGAGCAGCCGGCAGCTATTGATCAGTGCTGTCATTCTATTATCCTCCAATGGGCTAGCGGCATGTTGTTGGAACTTCAATGTATTTATTTCAGTTTTACAATTCTTTGCACTTACAGCTAAACCAAGACGTAGGTACAATTATATTACCTATGTATAATTTGTAGGTTTTGCAACGTAATATAAACAATGGATTTTCCTTTTAGGTTGCGAATAGTATATGACCGTCCATTTTAGCTTCTTCTACAGACTATGTTAAGAGAATATTGATAAAGGCACACGATAATTGATATTGCACAATAATCGTATCACGTCATTAAACTACTTGGGAACGTGCTCCAATATTTCGTCTAGTGGACAGTTGGTCTTAGCCCCATGCATAGGGCAAATATTTTTCAAATGTAATGAACATTTTACATTGCTTACGATACTTTCGGGGCATGAGTAATTTCTAAACGGGCTTGGCCCAACATTCATTCCCCCCACTGCTACGCCCGTGACGCCAGGATCGCAAACGGCATTTACTATAAACCCATAGATATGATTACAGGGAGCGCGAGAGTAGAGCTAAAATTGTCTTAGGACCCCCAATTGAGGATAAATGGCACGAGCAATTTGCCTTGAGACAGCGCACATGTCAATCATGGTCTATGACGAAACTTCCCGCATAGGCTATGCAAATACTCTCCTTTTCTCATTAGTACTCTCCTTCTCTTCAGTTACCCCGTTGCCTCACTCAGGAAACAGCAAAATAATCACCATTTAAAGGCGGTAGCACGCGAGCGATATACGCGGATAAACCGCAACGTCGACTTTCCCCAAATTAAATAAGGTCAGTTGTCACCACAAGGGAACGAGGGAACGATTATTTTGTTTGGGTTAGGTTAAGCGTTTAGAAATTACATCTAAATCGGTTAAGTAAATTTGCGTGAATGAATAATAAACAAAAGGAATAACTTTCGCCGTTATAACGTTAGTAGGACTTCGTCAGGCTGATGACGATTATATACGTACGTTACAACGTCTGACTCATTGTGCCAGAGGAAAAAATATATATCCTTATAAAGTTTGGCGTAAAGCTGCGTATTCACTGGGGGACATTTGTCCCCAGACATGTCGCAAGAGGTCAATATAAGTGTCTCTAGACTGTGTCGTGACTCACGCGTATTCATTAGGGGGATGAGGTGAAAGGAGAAAACACATGCAAATGTTAATAGTCACAAAAAAATTCTGACTGTTCGCTTGTCCTCCTACGTCATAAAAAAAATGTCTCGCGACATGTCTCGAGACATTTGTCGCCTAGTGAATACGAGGCCTTATAGTCTCATATGAGTGTGATTCATTTCTTAGTCTCCAATCAGCACATTCGTGCTCGTGACCTTTGAAAGTGCTGAATTTGACTATTGAATTAACAATCATTAGGAACAGATTTAATTTTTCATTCTACTTTAAAAAAGGAAATGTTCGGTTAAGTTGTGTGCTTATGCGCGGTCGGACGCATGATCACGTCATCAGACATTTTGTTTAAAATATCGGGCTAAATTAAAAAGGTATGCAAATGCTAAATGTATCCCAGGTATTTCCTTCTCCCCTATTTAATATAACTATTCGATCTACAAACCTTTTACGGAATAATTCATGTGTTCTTAATGTTGTTAGTTTCTAGTAAGTACAGCGTCGTCAATTATTAAAAATATACTTTATTAAGAGTCCGGTGGCCCATCGGCGGGGTTGAGCAAAAGGACGTATCATGCACATATTCTGATAGTGTGGATGTTTATAGGAAATCATGAGAACCAAAATCTAGCCCATCTTATACATTAACTAGCGATCCACCCTGGCTTTGCCCGCGAATAACAATCAAATTATTCCAGCACTAAAATGTTCCCCGGGAATACATTGGTGATGGATTTCCGTTAAGTGTATTTTGAGAGTGATCACATAGCTTTTAGGGACTTAAAGACACTTTTTATCCCCGAGTTAATATGGGACATGAGACACATAAAAAAGCATGTATTAAGTAACGGTTATAGAAATTACTAAAAAACGTGAATATTTCTCTATGTGACTAGACAAAGTGGTTGTCTTAATGTGGAAAATAGAAGATTGTTTTTGGGAAGAAGAAATAGTGTGTCTTCACCACGTGGAAGAAGATCGTAAGAAGTAGTAAGTAGACGCTACGACGTTACTGTCGGTCTTTAAGTTTCCGGTGGCCCCTGTGTGGGGCGAAGGCAAGAATTTTGACAGTCATCAAAAGACTCCGACTCCCCTTTCGCTCCCTTATGCTATAAAGAGATTATCTCTATGTTATAAGCGCCCTAGTTAAATATGAGTAACAGGGGATCAGCCGTATTGTCGGTCATTAAACCAGCAATGGCCATATGAAGGCTGACGATGATGCGTTCGCAATAATTTAAAGGGCCCGTGAAAGAGTAATTCGAGTCAAATCGTAACACATAAAAACGAAAGTGGTTTTGAATTCTGTTTATAAAGCATTAGAAAGTAAGAAAACTTGAAACGCAGCCGCGATCTGGGTCGAACGGCTCCGAATAGGGACATGCAATCTTAACACGCGCTTCATGTGAGTTTAATGTTCCTTTTAGATAACGTCGCAATTAATACGTCGTCTGACATTTGCATATGCTAGGTAATTATAACCCGAAGACACAAAAGTCTTAGCTAGTCCGAAGAACTGTTGAGGCGGGAGCGATAGCGCCGTCAACCAGTAATAGTCCATTTGAAAAAAAAAGTCTTACATTTGCATATACTAGGTAATTATAATATGAAGTCACTGAGCTGGTGATGGAATTCCATAGCATTTAGTGGTAAGAGAATATTCGCTAATTGACAACAGAATAGTCTGTTTAACTTATTTTAGGTGAGTTAGGAAAAATTATAGGAGTAATTTTTTTACGATACGCGCGCCCCTGTTAGCTATAGTCACCCTTTTAGTTGTCCAAGAAGTCAAACATCTATCTCTACGTGATCTATCATTACATGATAACTGACAAATGTATTCACGACATTCATTTGTTAAGTGTTTCTAAATAATACTTACAGTGTGTTAGATCCTTCACTTTATATAGTCAACTTAGTTTTTTCTACGAACGTAGAACAAGGCGAAACATAAAATTATGGCATAGAGCTCAATCGAGCAGTCGGGTCTCCTGATTTCACCGTATGAATGAAATATCCCTTCTTTGTTGTGCACAACATTTTAACAATACGGAACAAATACAATATACGAAACGTACAGTAAGGCGGCCTTATTACTATGTAGCAATTTCTTTCAGTCAACCTTAGCAGTACACAGAGGAAAAACAATCTCGGACTTGAAATGCGGCAGTGCTCAGTTCACTTTATAAAGTATCCTATCGCGTTTCGTGTGGTTTGCGAGTAGCCGGTGGCCCATTGGGGGAAGGTGAAAAGGAGGACAAGGCATTGACATAGTAGTTATGCTGTTGTTCGTGCGCATCGGTAGTCGTAGAAAGGTTCTGATTGCTCGTTTGTGGGGGTTAAAATATAAAATAAAAAATGTGTACACAATGTATATAAATAAACATGCACAATAACAGTAAATAAGGTAGGTTATACATTTTGTTAAAACAATAAATACGATCTTGGACTTTTGTGTACCTATATTTTTAATATTAATTTTTATGGATAAGCTAGTGTTTTTTTTTTTCCAGAAATTTAAATATGTTAACATTTTTAGCGCGCTCAACGTGGGTAGACATTGTGTGCCAAAGTAAAATTGATCGAATGGCAGAGGAGGAATTAAAGTATTTAGTGTGGTGTATACGTATTTCTAGAAGTTTATTAAAGGAACGTAACTTTAGTATCTGACTGTCGAAAAACAAACTTTTACTAACACCCATAGACATCCACATCAACATGAGGTTATGTTAATTTAAGGCGAATAAGATCTTGAACATCGCTTCAGCTAAAAGTGAATGGTAATGAAACTTGGGGATATCGGGATGGTGACGGTAGAATTTTCTATCTTAGCGGGAAGTCCTGTGACGAAATTCAGCTGCCTTAGGCATTCGGTAGGAACTAGTTCTCGGACCACTCACCGTAAAAAAAGCGGTAAATGACACATAGCTGGCATAGCTCAAAAGTCAATTCATGGCCTTGGTCAGAGTATCGAGCAGGCTGGAAGGAACTTTCTTATCGTAGATTTCAGTCAGTCAAATGGAATGAACTGAAATTACGAGGCCCCAGCCCAAAGGCAGTATTCCATGTGCAGTCGGACTTGCCCCTTGTAATGTAACAGCTGGTGTGAACTATAAAGTACTGCTTCGCCCTACCGATCACAATTAACTTCTGAAGAGCTCATAATTTAGCGTTTATTTCCAATTTACCGCGGAACAGAAACGTTACTCGATATGTCGACGACCACAATCCAGTGCTAGCTGGGACTTTCAGAGGAGTGTTCTGTAACCGAAGGGTCACTACAAATTGGAATACGAAATTGTCTTTTTGGGATTAAATTAACTAAATTTAGTCAGTCAAAAATGTTTGCTAACAAAGACTGAATTAGAGCGTTTACAGGCTCCATGTCACCCGACAAACACTCATAGCAATCCGATGAGAAGCACAGCTTCACAGCATGAAATCAGGTCCCGAAAAAATCTTTATAGATGGCACAGGCGCTCGTTGACGTGTGCCCGCGAAATATCGACGCGTCCAATGTATAGGGCGTCTTTCATGCAGTAAATAAAAATTAATAATACCATTGCTTTGCCGCTTGAATTACTTGTTGACGAAACAAGATGAGATACAGAGCGCAGCCTTATAGAACGCTAGCATTTGCAGCCTTGGGGACCGAGCATATTTCGATGACCGTAAACGTAATGCTACAGATCTGTTTCAAAGCTGGAAATCCAGTCCAACATTTTTGTGTTAATAGCATAAGGGGGCAAACGCGTAATCGGTACCTTTTGATGACTACCGACGCCCATGGACTATAGTATGATTGCCGTTGCCCTTCTATCACCCCCCCCCCCTCTTCCAATGGGCCACCGGCTCACAAACCGCACGAAACGCAAAAGCGCAGCGACGCAGTCACTTTACGGTGGTCTCAAGTGACCGGTCGTGCCGGCCCAGTTCCTTTGCATAGGAGGATGTAGTGTCGTGCACTCTACCTAAATTGGAAATTTGTAGTAATTTGGAAGTAGGAAGACTTTTGTACCGTTTTTCACTAGTCAACTGTTTAGTTTTGTTTTATTTTGGTGGCAACACCAAAACAAAGCAAAATATTTGGCACTGAAATAAAAAAAATACAATTTCAACTCATTAAATTAAATAAACTTTTAAATTAATCACAAGATATAAACTAACAATCTACTTTTGAAAGATTATATGTAATTTTTAAATAAGCATTATATGTTATTACTGTGCCAATGAATAACTAGACAGAGAGTTCAAAAATATATTCAGTCGGTTTGAGAGGTGTAAAATTTTTTAAGGAATTCATATTGACAATATGTACTTAATTGAAGGTCAAGACTGATAAGCTACCGCTCATCCTAATCAAATCTCGTCGTCAAGGCAGCGGACAACAATCCCAACTGCGTTGCCAACGTGGCCGACTCCCCTTCGGTAGAAGACATAGTCGACCGTCGTGCGTAGTTTTCCACGGGCCCTCTTATAAGGTTTGCCCTACGGATCCCGAGCGAGACTATCTAATATCTCCTCCCAGGCTCTCTCCTCAACATGGCTGACTGCCCGCTATAGGACCAATTCCTTTTCAATGTATACTATGTAGAGCTGGTTTGTCCCTTCCCTCGTATCTAATTCGACTGCGTCTACTGCGGGTATATTCCTTACGAGCCTTATTGCATGGCACCCGGAGGTCAGCAATTTCCGTTTTCCACCAATACATTGCCTGTCTCAGAAGCCGATTCCCAATATGTGGCATATATATGGCTCTACATATTGTTTGGAGTACATTTCGAAATTGTTCAACCACTAAGTCGACCCCCATGTTTGTAAAATCTGGAAGGCTCCACCGACAGACAAACTCCCCTTCTTCAGCCAAATCCCGGTTGAGCTTAGTCAGAACCCATCGCGAGAACGGACTCCGACCTAGGATCGATGATATTCGAATCGGAGATGGAGACACTTTAAACTTAATACACCGGCGGTCTAAAACTGTCACCACCTCTTTTTCCACTCTCCAATCTACCACTTTTGATGTAAACCTCCCAAACTTGTCATGATCAACGAGGACAAATCAAGACAAATGTAACACAACAAAACAAAATGCAAACAGAAACAAAACCAAAGCCGCGGTACAGGTACTCGTCCGAAGGACTCGGGCGAGGACAACACGATTCAATCCACTATCCCAAATCATAACAGACAAGTGAAGTCATACGAGATAAATCCAGTACCTGACGCGATTTACCAACGAGCTCAAATCAATCCGCCGTACTGGTTATGTTAAACACGACGACCGCGCGCGAGTCTTACAACCACATGTTGGAAGGTCCCCAGTCATAACTCAACAAGCTCCTCCAGTACCCAGGAAAATGCCAGGCAATCTTTAGCTATGCTGCTTACGTGAGCTGCCCTCCTCGTTTGGGAGGTGTGCGAGGGGACATGGCCAAGATAATAATAGTCACAATCTTAAATAACTGTCAGGGTGCATCCTTCCCATCTGCCGGAAAGGACCCCCCTCGCTTCCCTATCAACCTAACCCGTTGCCTTCCGTGCGTTAAAGTAACCGATGAAGCTGTCCTGGCATAGAGCAGTAAAAAAAAGGAACACTGGATGCACGTGGCTCTATGGAGGAGGTCTATGTACAACATTGGTTGTCCAGGTGAAGCTGTCCATCCATGATGCTGATAAGGACCAAGACTGACACACTAAGACCAGATTGATTGGGTACTGTCAGAGGGTGGTGTTAAGATTCTTTGCTACTAGAATGTTGAATGTTTGTATGATTAGAATTTCAAAGAAGGAAGGAAGCGGTAACGAAATGAATTTAAATAAGCCTGGCCTCTTTTGACCTTTCTATTCCTTTAGGCAAAGAAAAATACAAGCAAATTAAAAACATCTCTAAAACTGTAGAAACAGGTTTACAAGGTTGTATCTACTTGAACAGAAACATCAGAAGTGTTACAGGAATAATTCTGTATCAGTTCTAATGTGTAACACCTATGCAAGTGTTACAGTTATCAAGGTGTTTTTGAGTCCATGGTTATGAATGTGGAGAAGGTCAGGTAGATATGTAACAAATGTGATATGTGGCACTCTGTCTACCTCATTTGGGAACTGGTACGAAGATGTGTTGTCATTGGAAACTTTATATTTTCTTTTTGTTATTTTCATTATAGGTAAGTAGTAAATAGCCCAAAAATTTAATAAATAGATATTATAACATTTGCTTTTATATTAAAGTTATAAACAGTTCTAATAGAGCAAAGAAAAATATTGAAGTGATTTTTCTATGAATTATTCTCTGTATTATCATATGTTTTAATAACATAATAGGCCATAATAAAAATTATACACTCTCATTTTTGACTATTAACTAGATTTAGTATTTTTATTTATTTAAGCTTTATTTCACATACTCTACTCTTGTTGCATTAATTTGCTAATAATATATAAACTCTTTGTATGTTCCTTTCTTCAGGTAAAATCTAGATTTAGTAAAAACATTAAATAATATTAACACTTTTATATTATAAATTCTATAACAGTTTTTTTTTTAAAAAAAGCTTTTAACAATTAATAACTTATCAGAATTATATATATTATATAAATTATATATTTATGTAATTAAAATTGAAGTATAAAAATATAAAATTAGTAACAAGCAATATATGCTTGTACATATCAAATATTAGTGGAGTATTATTTTATTTTTAACAATGAAATACATTAGTAAGTTTAGCACCCTCTCATCACAATGGGCTATAATAGAAACAAAAGTTATTACAGCTGATACTGGAACATATGTCCTGAGTTACTTACCTGTTTGCATTGCCACAGAGTGTTAGAATAAGGTTTTCTTTTTCTTATGAACTTATTTACTTTTTTATTATTTTTTAAATTGTGTTCTTATGTAATTGCAAATAAAGCTTTATCTATCTATCTGTCTATGACCTGTTTTTTTAATGTATGTAAGGTTCATATTCAATAATATGCTTTTAAAGTTATAATATATCAAGTAAGTTCGACAAAACCACATTATAATATTAAAATTATTTAATTAATTATTAAACTGTTAGATACCTACCTCTTCAAGAACGTTGATAGTTTGTCGACATTGTGGCATCCGCGAAACAAAGGTTGAAGTAATTGGTGAGTTATAATCTTCACGAGTCTCGTCAATAAATTCACCAATACCAATAAGACCCGGCATGATGACCGCAATCCGAATAGTACACCGATATTATGTCTTGCGAATCACATTCGTTTAAACCAACATTCACTATAAATTTTATGAAAACAAATATTTTTATTTATTTATGACACGTTAATCACTTTTACGCCATGAAAATATTGTTGCTATAAAGAAATTACACTAAAACTTCCACTGCACATGTAATCACAATGCACGATTATATTGGAAAATGTTAACACCCATCTACATCGTCATGAATGAACAAACTAAAATTTTGTTACACTGCAAACTTCAGACTGAATAATAGTAATGAAGTGCGTACTGCAGCTGTCACTGTTTGTCAGACTTGACGTCAATTAAAAACTTAACACACTGATTATCTTAGACTAATTGCGTGATAAAATAAAATAGTAATAAAATGCGTTATTATTCTTAATCTATGTAATGAAAATAAAAAAAATCAATATTTCTATGATAAAAAATACCAGACTGTATGTGATCGGTTTTCTTAAAATCGTTATTAGAACAGGATTTTGATTCTACTTTTACCACTAGATTAAATAAATTCCGTGCAACGATTCGGTGCATAATTTGTTTGAGTTTATTGTGTGATTTAGCCCGTGCCTAATACGGGCCCGTCAAGCGAAGCTGGTACGGATCGATAGTTTAACACAACAATATTTTTTGAGCATTTTTAAAGAATACAATACCTTTTCCAACCACCAAGAATACAATACCCTACAAAAACATTGTTATCAAAGTAAATGAAGAAATGAAACGAGAATTGTAATAGTTTTAATCATTTAAGCAATAGACAAAGTATTAAACACTCCATTTTATTTTTGAAAAGAAGATTAATTAATTCATAGGCCACATACCATTAATGTAACATTGTCCTAAAAAGATCTAATGGATTATTTACTGGCAGACCAGATAAAGTTTAATTGTTCCGTGCTCAACAAGCTTCTATGCTTTATTAGCAATATTTTATAAAGATCTCGAGCTACATCTGCCGTTTTATATCCGCCAAGCCCATCTCATAGATAATTAAATAATTATTTTTTTATTAACATAGAAACATTGAACGTAGCCTAGTTCCTCTGTAGTCTTTGGTCAATATGACTGAGCTGTCACGAGGTATGTTTACGAAATATGTAAAAAAAATAATGATTACATTTTACAAGGATTCAAGGTTCTTGTAGCAAATTTCTTCAATAAAATAAATCAAAATCTTGTTTTTGTGATATTATTTGTATTAATTATTATTATTATATTATTATTTGTGACATTATTTTTATTAATAGACATTTTACATATTTGCTTACCTACTTAGTTACTAGCATAATTTTATTAAAACTTTCATAATTTTACAGAGATCGGGCAAGTTTGGATGAGATTGTTTGATCATCGCCCATTTCTTAAAGGTGAAATTAAGTTTATGCTAAAGGAGTTCGAGGTAATTGTTTTAAGATTACTTTCATTACACATTACTTAAGTGTTTCGCGGTGATTCAGATGTTTGTGTAGTTTTTGTATATGTTCAAATTGCTTTTTCTAGAAAATATATACATTTTGTTACAGGAAAAAAGAGGAGACCGTGAAGTAGAAAACTTATTCACGATAATAGAGAGTTTGACTGATATAAAAGATACACAAGTAGATAGGATTGTCAAGTGTTCTGAAACAGCATTGCCCGTTCTAAGTGAAAAATTGGAACAGGCTTTACAGTTATCCACCCAAATAGACAAGGATTACTTAGAAACACAGAAGGTAAAAAAAATTTTCAAGTTTTTAACAGTTAATGCTGACAATCATTTTGGTTAATGATAACATATAATTGGCTGTGAGTGTCCAGGTTGATTAATATAGATGAAAGATGAGAATGCATTACTCTCTCCAAATGCAAATACACAGCCTTTATTACTGATCCATTCCATAAGTGTTTTTGTCCATCTTTCTGTTGGATGTCTTAATATGTGACCAGTCCAGCACCACTTGAGTAGTTTGCATTTCCCGATGAAATCCTCGAATTTATTTATATAGCGCATATCGGATGCACGCATTTTGTCTATTCTTTTGTATCTGAGGATGCTCCTTTCCATACTTCTCTACATGGTTTTTTGGACTGTTCGATGCAATATACGGAGCGAGGTGCCATTGCTAATTGCATTCCTCAACTGACTTAAGATAGTCTGTAAAGTGATACAATCAGTTCGAAATATGAAGCAAAACTATATTTTTATTTAAGTACCCTCCACACATACAATATTAATAAAGGTCAATCAAAACAAATACATAACATATCCTCCTCCAACGTTCTACCAGCAACTACTATATCATCCAAGAGACACGCTACTCTTTCCATATCTGAGAGTTGTCGACATCAATCGCTGAAATATACCAGGGGCTGCACTCACACCGAAAGCCAATCTATTCACCTGCATGAGCCCGATCGGTGTATTACTCTTTATCCACCTTCAATTGCGTGTATGCGTTTTAACATCAATTTTTTTAAAGATACATCACTTAGCTTCATAAAAGCTTCTGTTGACGGCGGTAATGGCAAAGTACCTACATCAATTGCTGCATTTACTGTAGAACGATAATCGCCACATATACCCAAAGAACCATCATCATTTTAAACAATTTTAAGGGTGTATGTAGCCCACTCCGAATATCTAACAGACGATAAAACTCCTTGATCCACTAATCGGCGTAATTCTTCCTCTAGATGTTTCTTTAAATGAAACGGATTAGGACGCAATATCAAGGACTTGGATAATTTCACTGTATTTAACCGTACTTGGTCTTGCAGGTGCTAACAATGACGCAATTAACGCGTAAGTGTCTTTGCCGCATTGCGATAAAAACAAATAACGTCCCTTTTCTATCCTGCTCACTGACGCTTACACCCGCGGCGTCTAGCGCGCACTCCAACTGTTCTTTCTAATCACACCACTTATCAGTCTTAGGATTAAAATGTCCCGGGAACACTGTGTTAGCAATAATTGTCGCCATTTCGCCGAAAAACCAATAATTTTCCGCGTCGCCAATAAAATGATATAACCAGTTTGAAGTATGAAGCAAAACTATATTTTTATTTAAGTACCCTCCACACGACAATATTTTTAAATTTCGATCAAAACAAATACATAATAGTCTGTATTGTATACTTATATATATATATACATATATATATATATACATATATATATATATATATATATATATATATAT
>JAFELO010000170.1:269650-300913 GCA_017140195.1 Eumaeus atala
TTGTTACTTCTGAACACATTTTTATTTTTTTAAAGGGTTTTCAACAAAAGCAAGCTGAGAACCAAAAAAGGCGTCAGAAAGAATGGGATCAGTTTATTGATGACATGAATTTTAAATGTCAAAGAATAGATAACACATTTGAAGAGAAGGAAGAAGAGCTGAAGGATTTATATGCTGATTTGAACCATAAACTAAATATTGCTGATAAATAATCATGGATTTAAAAGGTTCACTTGTCGATACCAACCTTAAAATTTATATAAGTGAAAAGACTCTAGAGTTTTTGAAAACTATACCCCTTACACTGAAACTACCTCTCAATATTCAGCGCATATTGAAAGAGGATATGTCTTATGAATTAAAATCTAAAGAACATGTGAATGTCCCTACTCAGTCAATTCATATTAATAATGATGATATTGCAAATCTAAATAAAATATTAAACACAGTTAAGTCAGATGTTACAGAAAATGGACATACTGGTGGTGAAATAAACATAGAGAAAAACGAAAAGAAAGAATTAACGATTATTGAGGACATAGACAAACCATTTGAAAAATATTACCTGCATACATCAGATCTGGACTGGTTGTATGATTACATTAAGGGCAGACACAATGAAGGTGTAAAATCTATTCCCTATCTGCATGAACTTCTGGAAGATGCCCATATTGAAGTACCAAAAAATAAAGTGATCAAGAGAAACCCAGATTTGGAGGCGAGGTGTGTAAAACTAAGAGCCCAACAAGAAGCTCGGGAATATCGTAAGATGACTAAAGGAGTAGACAATGTTAGAATGAGATTTCCTGAGGACAGCGTCTCTTACCAGTGTAAGTAGTTATAATCTATTTGACATTTCACTATTAGATGTAATAAGTTTGTTTGTTTTAGCATTGTTATGGAATATACCTTATGTGATGAAACTTATGGGGGTCTTGATCCCGTGAGCAGACATTCTGCTATGAAGTAATCAATATGTCAGGATTTTTAGGCTGTGCCGCCGGACGATGATGATGAGATCATACGTCGGACGGACACAGAAGAAGTTAAGGATCTAATAAAGAACCTTCACACGAAGAGGGTCACCGAACCCGATGGAATAACCAACAAGTCATTGAAACAGCAGCCGCCCGTTATTATAAATATAAACTTCTTAGTGTGCATCTTTAACGCCCTACTGACATATAGAACGTATGGAAGGAAGCCATAGTGATTGGCATACACAAACCGGGAAAACCCCGGACGGAGCCTACTAGCTGCAGACCCACAAGTCTCCTAAGCTCGCTAGGAAAAATCTATGAAAGGATAATTCTCGCACGCCTGAAAACCTTGATACGAGAGAAAAATCTCTTCATGGACGTGCAGTTCGCGTTCCGCGACAGCCACGGCTGTCCACAACAAGTACACCGCCTCACGGAGTACGTACTCGCGGGACTCAAAAGACAGGGCCGGCCACGCGGCACGGGCGCTGTCTTCTTTGATGTAGCAAAGGCGTTTGACAAGATCTGGCATCAAGGCCTCATCTTCAAACTGTACCAACTAGGATTGCCCGACAGGCTGGTGCTGATCGTAAACAGCTACCGAGCAAACAGGCAGTTCCGCTACAGAGTGGAGGGCACCCTGTCCTCCCCCCGTCCCCTCAGAACTGGAGTTACTCAAGGTCCGGTTCTCTCTCCCACCCTCTTCAATCTGTACACAAGCGACATACCACGACACCCCAGCGTCCAGCTGGCGATGTTCGCGGATGACACCGCACTGTACACATGGTACCTCGCCAAATTCGGAGCCAAGCTACTACAAAATGCCGTCACCGAACTCGGTGAATGGTTCTTAAAGTGGAGAATAGAGGTAAAGGCGAAAAAGAGTAAGTCCATACTCTTCTCCCGACACCGCCCTCCCACACACGAGGAAACATGCCCGCCATCCTGCTCTACGGTAACGAGATACCTAGAACAGAGACGGTAAAATATCTAGGCGTTACGCTCGATAGGTCGATGAGCTTCAAGAATCACATAGACAACGTTCTGAAAAAGGCACGGCATGTCCTTTTCAAACTATATCCTCTTGTTAACAGGAAGAGCAAAATGGCGAACAGGCATAAGCTCATCTTACTCGTCCACTACATGCATACGACCGATCATGTCGTACTGCAGTGCAGCATTCGCGCACATAGCCCCGACCCAAATAGAACGTTTGCAGTAAATCCAGAATAGATTCTTGCGCATGGCCACTGGATGCCCGTGGTACATTCGTAACATTGACCTACATTGCGACTTTCACTTAACATCGATATAAGGACACTTCAAAGAGCTGTCTCAAAAGTTCTTTAAATCTTACTCACAAAAACAAACTAATCGTTCAAACGTCGGAATACAACCCGACGTTAATAACCGATTCCCGTTACTGTCGGCCGAAGCACGTACTACACAACGCCGACGACGCGACAGCCATAGCAGTTGCTAAGTCCGCCCTTGCACACAAGCAAAAACACGCCCAGACACGCATCCGCAATAAAATGCCAATAGGGCCAACTCACGGATAGCAGATTTTAGTCAGTAGTAGCTATTCACACTTCAGGCCCCCTTGGGTCGGCTGGAGGGTGCTTAAATGCATTTCTCCTGCTAGAACCAATACTATAAACACCGCTCGTAACGGTCGAGCTTTGAAATCTCACATATAGTGACACAGCTATAAGACACGACACCGCAACTTAAACGGCATCGTGCGCGTGCCGTCCCACTAGTGTGGGGAGGGGGACCGTTTCCCCCATTTTGGTCCCAATAATAATCACCATAGGGTAACGCCCACAATAAAATTCCGGTTTTTCTCTTCCCATCTGCGGGAAAAGAGGGGGTCTATACCCCTATCGTCTCCCTAAACCTGAAGTCTACAAAAGTCTTTCGTAGTCATTCGAACTGTTAAGGCTGGACAAGCGCCGCCAATCAGTAGTAGGTCCCTCCGAAAAAAAAGTAGGACTTTTAGTTATGTGAATGTGTAATTATTAGTGGCAAATTAAATTTTATTTTAATGAATTTATATGACCTTGAAAATCACTATGACTTATGTATTTCACTACGGGAGTGTTCTAAGAATTTTATGCATATGAATATTTAGTCACAACAGTGTTTGGGGTTTGAACAAGGCTTTATATCATATCAAATGACTTGGAGTATTTAACATTGTTTAAAACACAACAGTCTTGTTAAATTTAAATACTAAAATTTGCTATTTAAACAGTTGGATAGAGTTTTTCGAGTTCTTGCAATTCTATTATATATGCCAATTAGGCATATGGATATAGATAATTTAAGATGGCCATTAATAATAATTAATAAAATAATAATGTTTCAAATTTAACCAAATATTTCTTTTTCTCTTTCAGTAAAACAAGTCAATCGCCAATTGATTGCTATTGGACAATTCATCATATCCATATTCGCTGGTTTCCTGTTTGGCTTTAGAGGTGTGGAATGGATGGTTGGCAATCTAGATTTTGGATTTAGACTACTATTGGGAGTAATGTGCGCCTTGGTTATTGCCCTTGCAGAAATCTATTTCCTAGCGAAAAAACTTAATGAAGAACTTAACATTCCAGAAACAGTACAGTTGGGAGGACCTCCAGTACTTGCAAATGAAAATAAAAATAAAGAGCATTTGGATTAATTTTAGCAGATAAAATATTATATCTTTTTAATAAGATTATTTTAATAAAACTTAAGTATGTAACATTTTATTTTTTATTTGGTATAACACCTACTTGTATTTTTTGAACTTTTGGAAGTGTAACTTATATCTTACTAATGAAAAGTTAAATGATATTATTGAGATCTAATGGTATCCTTTGTTAATGCTCATTTTACATTTAATAAATAGTGGAAATTACCAATATGAAAATAGTTTTCATTCATCGAGCGATTATATGATGAATTTCCATAAAGAAGTAGTAATTTAATCCATTATATAAAAAAGTGTGTATGGACATGCATTAGTAGTTATACCTCTTTGGCGTAACTACTAAACTAAAATGTTAAATATAGCTAACTTCAGGGTATTGTTTTTTTTTAACGGTGTGCGCGAGCATCGTAAAAAAATATTCCAGTCCTTTTTCCTAACGAGCCAAAAAAGTATAGCTTCAAAAACATTAAAGTAGAGTCTTAACATTATCTTTAACTATTGTAAATAATATTAAAATTCATTTATGTAGATAAATATTGAAATCATCTTTACCTACATACCTACTTTCTGGTAATAATAATAAAAACACCAAATAAAATTACAAAAAAATGATCTTATTTACCAACCAAAATTTTAAAAAAATAAATAGGAAATTGGAATAGCTATATCTTGAACTAATAAATATACCTAATATAGTCATATACTTCACATATGTACAAAAATAAAATAGGCTTGACATATACTGTGACTTTATAAGTAAATGTTAAAGTTCTTAAATCCCTACATGATATATGCATACATAATATAAATGATTACGGTTTGTCATTGACTGCAAGTTCTGCTCTGTTATAGGCAAAGCGTTCCATACTATAATCGGATGGCTGACACTATATAGGCGTACTCCAGGAAGGTCGTTTTATGTATAAGAAAAGATCATCATCATCATTATCACCTTATCGGTCCACTGGACATAGGCCTCTTTAATTGAACGCCAAGACGAACTGCTACTCGCATCCATCCACTGCACGGAGATCGTCTTCTTACCTGGTGAACGGTCGACCAACACTTCGTTTTCCTTAACGCGGCCTCCACTCCAGAATTTTACTGGTCCATCTGCCATCTGTTGAGTCTTCTGAGTGTGTGACGAGCCCATTGCCAATTCAGCGAGTTACTTAAGTTCTCTGCCTTATGACTTCGTTACGAATTCTGTCGGACAGAGAAACACCCAACATCACACGTTCAAGAACCCGCTCAGCTACCACAAACTTGTGGACCTGTCCTAAATTAAGAGGCCATGTTTCGGCTCCGTAGGTCACCAAGGGAGAACGCATTGGTTGAAGAATTTTGTATTCAAGCTCTGCGGTATAAGCTAAGTGAGAATGTGACAAAACTACCGGAATGCTGCCCAACCCAACTGAATCCTTCTCGAAGTTATGTCTACTAATCGCAACAGTTGCCCGAGGTAGACGTATTCGTATACGTCTTCCAGAATACCACCATCGACGTTGACCGGCCCAGGGAGAACGTGTTCGTTGAACATAACCTTTGTCTTGTCCAAGTTCATCTTAAGGCCTATGCGTCGGGAGGATTTATTTAGAATGTGCAACATTTCCTGCAAGCTCTCCAACGATTCGGCCAACACAATGATACCTACTCGCCGTTAATATTTATGCCTCATTCTGCCCAGTTTAAAGTCTTAAAGACATCCTCCAAAGCATTAGTGAACAGTTTCGGGGAAATAACATCCCCCCTGTCCCACTCCTTGATGTTGTTTGCCTTTGCCTTGTTTGACCTCCCGGAACATAAAAGCAGCTTCATACAATGCCCTCAGTACTTCGACGTATCGTCAATCGACCTGATATCGCTGTAAAGCTTCCAGAATAGCCCATGTTTCGTCAGAGTCAAATATTTTTCATAGTCCACAAAGGTAACGCACAGCGGCCGATTGTACTTCTGTATCGATAGAATATTGGAAAGGATAGTTAATTTATTTGGAGAACGAAGAATAGAGATGTCGCTGCGGCAAGAAAACTTTTCTTTTGATTATGAAGGAGAAGGTGGGTACGACGTAAACAGAAGCCGTTGTGTGTTGTGGGAAGCCAGTTTAGTTTATTCCGGTACTCAGAAATATGTTCGTATTTCCGGATTAAGAAAGTAAACCGAATACGGATACTTTGCAGTCGTTCGAGCGCAGTCACAATAACACACACCTGCATAGTCTAAGATGGGCAGCAATATTGACTGTGCAAGAGAACTTTTTGTGGGAATTGGGATAAAATTATTGAGACGTCGTTTGGAAGCTGCAGCCCCAAACGTTTTCTTTCAGCTCTGGCGAGTTGTGCACGCCACGACAAGGTTTGATCCAATTGAATGTCTCTTCTGTCTGTCTTAGTCGAGGGATCTATAGTACCTCTAAGTGTTATACTTAGAGGTACTACAGATCCCCCGATCGAAATATTCGGAATCATTTTCCCAATTAACTGTCGGTTACCTCTATTTATAATTTTTGTCTTATTTGGATTTAGGTGCCGACCATAGCATTTACTCCGCTGTAGTATGCTGTCAAGATCATCATTTGTTTGTTTAATAGCATTTGAGAGATATGACAGGGGAGTATGTCTGTAAATCTGCAAGTCCTCTGCATACATGTGGTAGGGCAAAGAAATGTTCTGACGTGTAGAATTTATAAAAATAGAAAAGCGAAGCGGTGACAGTACGCTACACTGAGGACTCTATCTAATTTTACACGTTGTCGACGATCCTGAAGGAAACTTTGACACAAATTAACTAACTCTGACGATAAATTAATAGAAGTCGCAACACCTCGTGATTTACGATGTTAAAGGCATTGCTAAAATCCAGACGTGTCAATGTTTTCGTAAGTGTAGTGGCCCGGGAGAAAGCCCGACTGGAAGGAATTTAAAAGGTAGTAACACAATTGCTCATGAATCTTGCGTTCCAGTACTTTCGATAGAAATACAACAATATTCTGAGAAACAAAAGTGAGGATTAGATTTTTAGGGCTAATTCCATTGCCCAAAAAATCTAATCTATTGAAAGTATGCGTCTTTCTATGAACTTGCAAATACACACGTACTAAGAGGAAACTTGAGAATATGAGTGAGAACGGGAGCAAAGATTTCCACAATGGGGACTATCATGTCACGGCTAATATAATCACACCCAACGGCTTTCGAGGAGATGGATGTAATAGCTTTTTTAACTCCGCAAACCTTTAAAAGAAAAAGGAGTGAAATTTAAATAGGTAATGAAAAAAAGATTAAATAAGAGTTTTAGTTAGTAAATTACGATGTATGTTTGAGAAGTCTTGCCTATGCCTAAAGATTGTATGCACTTCCAGATCTTATCTGGTAGACCTTTTTCGACTGAAGAATGTATGTAGCGTAGCTGTGCGTCCCTACACATTGTATTGCAGCGATTACGGATTCTGTTATAATGTTCCCGATTAGACTCAGAGTAGCAGTTTCTAAGTTTTGCCAAGCTATTTTTTGTATATAATTGCCCGGATATCCTCTTTACGATCGTAAAGTTGAACTAACACATTGCTAAAAGTATCAATTTTTTTCAACAACTGTGCCGGCAGCGTAAGCCAGTGCCCAGTCTACATGCTCTGCATCTCGAAGAAATGGATCCACTTTCATTCTTCTAAAAATTCATTGCATAAGGAATTCTGCTTTTGGTATTTACTAAAGCCAGCGCTAGTTTCTTACCTATAGCTTCACTTGTTTGATTTTTATGCGTGGCACAAACTTCGTAATTTATTCAATATTTGAACGTCCAATTTGTATTTGATCACTACAAACCCTTTTCTTAACCAGAATGTTAGGTATTTTCATTCTCATTCGTATATGATGCCCCCGAAAATTGTTAATAATACCGTGAAGCCTATTCTTCGCGACAGCTGAAAGCCTAAGGTCGTTGATTAATAGGGGCATCAGATTTTATTTTACCCAAATTTTTCAGAAGGAGGTTAATGTTTTTCGAAAGTTTGTCAGCTATCCGATTATACAATGCTCTACCTGTATCAGTACAGAACTCGGAAACTATTATGACCTCCAAAAAACGCCTTAGAGGACGCTACGCTAGTAAGAGCGCCTCCGTGTGCCAGCGTCCAGTCCTAGGTTCTATAATATTTATGAATAATAAGATATTGTTACATAATATTTGGTACAAAATAAAATTTCTGTTATATTTATGACTTGTAGTTTTCATTTAAGAGAAACTAAAATGAACAAAGACCTGATGACATATTCTTAAAATCTTGGTAAAGGCCTTTTCGATAAATAATTACTTTTCAATGTAATGGCAAATAAAATCAATTCCAACGTAATTGAGTTTAAAATGACTAAAGTAAAACCAATAAAATCAAACATGAAATGTGTACGATAGCTCAATTCGGAAAGTATCCAGTCAAACAACACCGCTATTGATCTTATTTAACATAGACAAAATTAGATTCTATTTTAAAATTACACAAATCAACCTTAGTTTGATAACAAAATGATTAATTAAATAGTAAACACTCTAAACGCAATTAATTGTATAAAAAGACCGACCTCCGAGGCTGTCAATGCCACATCGCTCATACAAATAATCAAGACGATACTCGTTCCGTTCGTAATACTGGACTATGTCCACCTAGTACTTTGCCATACTCTTGGGCAACTTGAACTAGTTAATAGAATTTATATTATTAAATAAGAAAACTGTTGGATCTCTATGTAGCGATGCTAGCTTATTTTGCAAAAAAATATATGATACAAACAATGACACTGAAACATGACGTAGGTCATAGAGGTTTAGGGGAAAAATGGCGAACTAAGGACATATACTTTATAAAACAACTAAAAAAAAATAAACTGAAGAAGACGAGGCGGTATTGTCATATGATCTTAGCCTGTCCGTAAGGACGAATCTACAACAAACTGAAACATGATATAAACATCTATATAGCTTGTGCATGACATTACATATTATCGATTCCTACCGTCACAGTATTTCATCATAATATTTTGATTGTTCTACAAAGTTCGTATTGGTTCGTAGGTCCGTGAGTCACTGTATTTATTATTTATACATAAGCAGGCTGCTCAGGGCGTCGTCATTACATTACCGAAATTGAGCGAAGAATTCAGACGAGCGTTCCAAAATATTAATTTCAGATTTACTTTATATTGTAAATAAAATTTATTAATTTATTTTCTTTTGTTTCTTAGCTGTCACAGCACAAGAATAACGGTAAGCTGTAACTTTATACTCCTTGGTGTTGGTACTAATTGTCAGCTAATTTTCTAAGTAATTTTAAGTTGCTATTTACCTATGCGAGATGATGCCCTTCAAAGGGCCATCGGCGAGTCCTTGAATTTAAATATCTCGTAGATTGGTGAAAGTTATGATTTTGCGACGTAGTTAAAATAGTCAAGATGGCTACATTCAATAAAGCAAATGGCCGGTGATCACAGTTACCTTAATAATAAATAAATTTTATAGAAATGGCTGAAAAGGTACATCTTAAAGTGTATACAACCTGGAGGGAAGACGATAAACCCGAAGTACGTCGGTGTGAAGTAACCGCTCAAACTGCCTGCAACTTCATAAACGTGACCAATGCACTTTACGATCTCTACCCGAAGCTGGAGCAAAGGGTCTTTTCAGTCTATTGGAAAGGTAATTTTTTTTCTTAAATTTTCTAGAAGTTTTCCATTGCTTATTGTGGTTCTATAAAAAAATAATTATAATGATTTACATCTGGTATGGCCAATGACTCTAAAAGACTATTGCAATGGGAATATTTCCCCATATAGTCAAATATGACAAGAAGACAAAATGTGATATTTTGACTTTCCAAACCATACTATGTGCAGCAACAAGAATTTCATTTTTTTTATCAAACTTAACATAGAAGGGCTAGTGAATTCTATTTTTTGTTTCAACTTCAGATTCTGACGGAGATGATGTAATAATATCATCTGATGATGAAATGGCTTTGGCTTGTGCACAAATGAAGCCATTATTGAAACTGTATGTTATTTGCAAGGATGAGGAAGCCAAAGAAGATGCCTGCAACATAACCATAACCGCTGTAGCTGATGCTGCTGATAGTAAGTATTAAAAATACTAGTTATAAAGATTTAATCCTTTTTTTTTGTTGTCTCTACCAGCTCAGCAATGAAACTGGTATCTCAATATGTGTCTTTATCATTGTATTAGAAAACACACTTCAATGATCATCATCATAAAAATAAATGGTATACCGTATTGTTACAACATGACACATGTGTTACTCCTCATTACGGGTTTTGATAGAAAGGGGCATGAAAGATTACTGTTATGCACTAAAATGAAGAATACTGTTAATTACAAAATAAAACAAACTTACCATTTTAGGTGGAGATGCTCAACACTATGGAGTTATTTGCGATGGCTGTGAGACCCCTGTAACAGGATTCCGTTACAAGTGTACTGTTTGTGATGATTTTGACCTGTGTTCAAAATGTGAGGGTTCTGGCTTGCATCCAGAACACTGCATGGTTCGCATACCAATGCCTAATATGTCTGTAAGTATTTTATATTTCCTATTTATAACTTTTATTAAAGATACATTTAATTACCCCATTTAAGTATATCTCTAATATGTGCCCTGGTAATCACCCACGAAAAGGTGCATTTTATTAAAATGAAACTTCTATTTATATTTTGTTGATTGAATTAAAGTATGCTCTCATATCATCATAGGATAAGGTAGATGATGAATCTGCAAAATTTGGTTCATGACCAGGTTGAGGAGCATTAATTGTAACTAGCAATTTGGGTTTGGTGTTGTAACAGGTAATAAACTGGTGGCTAAATATTTTTTTTAATAAAGTGATTATCATCATTATCAATGATTTCTCAGTCCACTGTTAAACCTCTACTTCTAGGGTTTTCTAAAATATAGAATAGAGGGGCAAATGTACAATTGGAGCTTTTTTACAACTACAGACACCCATAAACATCTCCATAATTACCACCGATATGTTGGCCTCCTTCACCCCCTCCCCCCATTAGCCACCGGCTACTCGCAAACCGCATGAAATGTATATACAGTAGAATAGATCTTTGTATACACTTAATCTTATGTATGTAATTGTATAGTACTTGTAACAAAAATCCTTTGACATGGTATAGTGTATATTGATTGGTTGACAAATATTTATTTACATAATTATATTTCACAGAAGACTATAATCAAGGCTGCTGTTAAGAGGTCTCGTCATTTCTTAAAATCTGTAGCATCTGCTGTTAATGATGAGGCTTGCAAGAGGCAGCGTCGCGAAAGGAGTGGTGAAAGGAAGGGGCATGATCATCACAGCCGTCACAGGCGTCACCAACATCACAGCAGTGAACGTGATCATCACAGACGTCAAAGGACCAGCTGGTTGGAGATATTTGCAAATTACATGAATGAGTTTGCTAACCTTGCTGGGGATGTCGGAGTCGACACTGTACCAGACCAAAGCAAGGAAACAAA
This sequence comes from Eumaeus atala, assembly GCA_017140195.1. NCBI lineage: Eukaryota > Metazoa > Arthropoda > Insecta > Lepidoptera > Lycaenidae > Eumaeus > Eumaeus atala. Next base: position 280,857 of record JAFELO010000170.1, read on the forward strand.
GGATAATAAATCTGAGACAGCCCAGTCTCCAAATACCACTTCTGAAGAATCATCTCCAACTAAGAATACAACATCTCGCTGTCCATTTGGCGTAAATGTTGACATGGATGACGGTATACAAAAACTTATGAGAGCATACATGGATAATTTTGATGCTTTTGGCCAGAAGCAAAATGAGCCTACTACTTCAACATCAAATGTAAGTCCAAAACCAAGTGATGTTGAAATGAAACGGACTGATAATAATTTGTCAAATGTTGACCAAGTGAGTGTCAAGTCTGAAAAATCTACAGGATCTGAGGAATTAAAAAAAGATGTGTCTCCAGACAGGATTGATGACTGGACAGTCATAAATAAAGACAAAGGTTAGTCCATATAGTTCTGGTGTTTTATACTATTTAGGATTTCAAAATCACTACCAGATTTCACATGAATGTGTATTTCTCCTATCACTTAATTCCTCAATGGTTTACATTATTTTCCACCAGTACAATGTGATAGACACGAGTGTGCCCTTTTGGGCTGCTGTGACGTAACTTTTTACAAAATATTGTATACTTTTATATTGATATATTATAGACCTGATGGATGCTTATGGGAAGGCTAGTGCCCCAGCTGAAATATCTCAACCGATCGGATTCAACTTACCTGAACAGTTTGAAGAGCATGTAAAGATATCTGAACGACAGAGTATTTACCCACCACTACATGTTTCAACTGCAGGTATGTTTAGTATGAGTTTTATAACATAGAGAGAAAACTGTTGAATGACCTGACGCTAAGTAAATGTCGCAGCGTAGTCGAGCTGAGGTTGTTCAGACTCACCACAAGAAATGCGACAGGTATAGAGTGGAATATATTTACTTACGCAGTTGTGTCGCCCTTTCATTTCCATTCATTTTTGTTTATATTTGGAAGTATGTCAAATTTTAAAATTCATAACTACAATATCACTCACACCATTTTTAAAACATAGTTTTGAATCCTAAAGAACCGGAGCAGCCAACAGCTAGTGCTCCAGCTTCAGCGTTGTCGGAGGCTGCCAAGGCTCCTCAAACTTCTCAATCTGCTCAACCAGAGCCACAAACTCAGCAGCCTAAGAGGAAGCCCCATCCACGTAAGAAATATTTTTTATTACACTTAACACATGTATTCAGAATTTGAGACAGTAGAACTTATTTTAACTAGTGACTACATACCGTTTTAATAATTTTACAGCAGTCTGTGGTCCTACTACCGTGGCTTTGTCATATGTTGAGATATAAGATAACCAGATCGAAGTGCTGTAAGTCCAAATGGCAATTCGAAAGTACCTAATTTAATATCATTCCTAAATTGATTCAGGTTCTTATTTTTAAATAGTCGGTATAATGTTTAAAAAAAAGAACCTGTACAAATGAGTAGTCTAGATAACAGCCGACGCCAATAAACATCCGCATAATAGTAATGCAAATGTGTTTCTTCTTTCCTGCTCCTCTGGGCTACCGGCTGCTCACAAAACCCACAAAGAGTGGTAGCGCGGCTGTCGGTTTACGCCGATATTATGTGAGCGAGGGGTACCTTCCCCGTCACGTCGGCCCAATTCCGTACAAGCATGGCACTATCTCTTATTAAATTGTACATTCAAGTGCTTCAAGTGTCTCGTTTCTCTAAATCAATAAGATTTTTGTGGGTCCTCATTTTTTATTGTACTTTATTACATTTGATAGGTGAGTAAAAGTAGATTTAAAAGTATGGGACTACAGGAACACCTGTTTACCAGTATGCAGTTGCACTACCAAGATTGAAATTATTTAAAAAGTAATGTTCTTATTAATATAGATTTGCCCACATCGTTGTTTAAAGTTTTGTAAGAACAAATATTATCTACAAGAAGTGTGTTCTGCATATCGATGTGAGTCATAATGATAGTGACACACATAGATAAAATCAAGGTAATGATTAGAATCACACTTGCTTTGTTTGAGCTATCAACATTTGGTATCATGTGGTGCCATGCTCCACTACAGCAGGATTTGGCTAAATCCTGCTGCAGTGGCATGACCAGGGAGGTACTTCTCGCTCACATGATACTACCGTAAAGTTGCAGCTCCTATACGTTTACTGTGGTTTGTGTGTCTCCTGTAGCCCATTAGAGGAGGGCGACACATCTTATATCGATCCTGCAATCGTACGGATGCCTATGGACACTTATCTACTATCCGGCCACCGAAAACTCCGCACCGCACGATACGCGACGCGTGAGGCGGCATCATGTGAGCGAGAGGGAAGTCCGTTGGTATGCCGGAGATTCCGTTGCAATGTAGCAATGATATTACAAATTCAGTTCAAGTTTCCCTTCTACCGTATGTGAATTGGATATGCACACAATTTTTTGACTTTTGAATGCATAAGGTCACAAGGTAATAAATGTAACCAAACATCTCTAATAATTTTATCCTAGTGGCTCATGTTGAAGTAGCTCTACAACAAATGATGGCGATGGGCTTCACTAACGACAGCGGTTGGCTCGCACAGCTCCTGGAGAGCAAGAACGGCAACATTGCTGCAGTGCTGGATTTATTGACACCTGTTCACAATGTTAAGAAGTAATTGTTATGACTCTAAGGGTGGGGGGATTTAAAGTTACACATATACTATAGTTAATGTTAATCTGTATTACTGATACGAACAAAAAAATTATTCCGCGTTTTAAACGTACGTTGTATTATTTTATATGCATAAATATTGGAAGCAATAAAGATTGGAAGACGATGGTTAGGTTTGACTAGTTTGGCGCTTACCTGTAGAGTTACTGTTTACCCACCCATTTATTCGATATAAATAGCCTGTTGTGACTACGCAGTTAATATTATGATATATCACATTGCGATTAATAGAGAGCTCTAATAATAATAATACATTATCATCTTGATCACGGCTTTTGATTATTTCGAGCGCGAATCAAACCTCGACCGTCATTCGTAATTCTTTTAAATAAGCAGCGGTAAAATTCGCAAAAGTAGTTTCATTGTAACAAGTAACATTCGCGTAAACTTTTGACATCAATATATTAATTGTACTTCAGGGTGTGGTTAGTTTATAGTGTTATTTTTAGACGTTCTATATGCTGTTAGTAGTTAAACTACACTTAGTGTTCATCTGCTACTTGCCATTATTTACTCTAATGTAATCATATATAGTAAATGATTTAAAGGTGGTCAGAATCTATAGATATGTGATAATTGAACTTATGTGATATGGACATTAAAGTATATTAAGAGAAATTGTTTGTTTTAATAAAACAAAAGAACTCGCGTATCTAATATAACGTGAAGAATAAGCACAATGACATATATGCCATCTGTACTTGGGCTATTGACCATTAAGTTCTTGTTCATTAGATGAAGTATGGGATTTAATGACGGCTATCAACATCTATATATATCAAAAACAAAGTCCCCAAGAGCAGGCTGTCTGTATGTGATTTATTTTTCAAAATATACTGAACATATTTTTATGCGTTTTCGATCCATTGATGGAGCAATTTCCAAGCAGTCCTGATTTAGCCCGTGTTATTTACACTCGGGACGGATCTCGTTTCATATGTGTGGCTTATATTTTGGCTTGTCTGGAATGTCGTGTTGTGCCGAATGTACATATAATCATAATCTGTACGCATGATGGCCATTATCCCAGGAAAACTAAATTTATGTGAATTGGGAGGGTGTGCCACTACAGACTAAATGTCAAATTAGAGCAATCACTTGACGGGATGTCCTGTATCTATCGGCGTCAGGACATCCCAGCGTCTGACCGGTCCTCCTCTTCGATTTGACTGAGGGCAGAGGTAGTAAGCAGTGGCCACTCCCCACTCTGATGCAAGAGGCAGTGGCTCGGGCATCTTGTCATTTATTGAGAGATCCATGTCCAGTAAGTTGTATAAATCATATTACAAATATATAATAAGAGTCTTTGTATAATAAAATCTTTTATGACAAGAATCCATAAGAGTGTTTTTTCAATCCAACAATACTTTGTCTCTCTCTTAACAATGTTTTTCCCAGACATTCATCTAGATATTCTGCTGCAATTCTGAAAGAGTAAATTAATATATAAGTAAATGTAACAGCATGAATCAATGATCTAAAATGCTTCATCGATATAGTTGTGTGGGTAGGATTGGATTTAAAACCCTATTTTATGTTATTTTGACGAATGCATGACCGGGAGTTACATACTACTGCAGCCGAGTGGCAGTCTGGCATGTATCATGAGTTTGAGAATATTTTGTTGAATTACCATCTACTGGTAAAAGTTAGGTACTCTTTAGCAAGAGCTACTAACGTTGGAACACAAGTGGGTCATTACAACAGGGGAGATAGGAGGCTCTCTTGCCTGTAAAATACCAAGACTAAGTGGTAGTTTACTTTGACATTCATTACATGTGCGCTCACTGATCGGACATCTGTATAATCTTTAATGGCCACAACAATTATAGGCTTGACTGTATGTATACAACAATACATAAAAATCATTAGCACATAGATAGAAAAAAAAAACAATAATTTTTAAACTTACACTCCTTGGTTGATGGCATCTTTTAATGTTTTAGGAGCAAAACTGCCAGAGCCAGTCAGGCTTACTGTGCTGCATTTACAATTAAAACTGTCGACATTTTCCTCGTTTTCTTTTTTACAGTAATATTTAGGATTACCAGTAATGCCAACTACAAGAGATATCACACTGCAACTCTCTTCATCTGCTGATGGGTCGACTACACACTTGTCTCCAATTTTGCATAAGGTGACCTGAAAATATTAGATACTTTTGTTCATTGACATCATAACTTTATGTGAATGTTATTCATTGAAAGGAAACTAAAATGGATTTTAACATTTTACTTAGCTACTCAACAACCCCAATGTTTGAGTTGGTTTATTTTCTTTAATTGAACAAGATTCGCAACAAGTTATATTGTTTCGATTAGTTACTAGTGATTGATAAGTAAACATCTCAATTACCATACTTTATCCCAACATCTTGTGACCCTAGAAACCCCCTCGCATCCATAGAGAACCATATGGACTCATAAACACTGTCTGTTTGTGACTCTTAGACATTACCCTGATCATGCCAGATCTTTTAGTAAGAGGTAGTTCCATGCTGCATTGCACCTGAATTGTGCCAGTATGACCTGTGACATATGTCCTGTTAACATGTCAGTATATGTATGTACAATTTCGCCTTGAAAGTGACAGCTATGCTATCATGTTTCATGCAGTTTCTGACCCATTGGAAGGGAGGAGAAAAGGAGGGATACACCTGCATGACAATTTATTATGATATCTATAGGCGTTTGTAATTGTCAAAAAGCTGCGTTTCTCGTTTGCCCCTCATATAAAAAAATAACCAAAGCAGTATTGACTTAACCTGTGTTTTTTATTTTAGCACATTCATTTTAAAAACCAGAAGTGAAGTTGATGTAACTATTTATCATTATAATTATTCTACATTATGTATTTACCAATAAAGGGGCAGATCCAACATCTAATAGCTTGCTATCATGAGGATCGTCAGATAGCTCAAGATCAACATTCCCGCCATCCATTAATGCAGCCTTGACAAACGGTATTGTAGTGTTAAACAATGCTGCTTTCACTGCTAGTGATACAGCATCAAATAAGTTGCCTCCGCATTCTAAAATCTGTAAAGGCAAAATAATTATTAGTCCAAGGCCATGTAGCATAGCAGCCAAATTGGACTTGCATAACAGTGTGTCTATCAAAGATGATATCTGCATATGCACATGTTACTAGACATTGGTAGTCATCAAATCGATCCAATTGCTCATTTATAATTAATTCTATTCTATGTTAAAAAAATGCACTTATAGTGTGTATAAAACACTATTAACTTTCATTGTGCATATGGATGCATAATCAAGGGATGTATCCAATAAATTACATTGTTTATTTTTGGCATTATAATGTGTTGATTATGTCATTATCTCCAATTTTTAATAATATCAGTTAAAAGTTGTTTCTTTTATGCTGTTCTATACATTTTGGTTGTGATGTTAAACCAGTGTTGATCCAGAGGATGGGTGGGATTAAGGATTTTAGGCCAAGCTGGCCTGAAATCCTTTTAGATTACTACAGCATAAGTCCCATGAGAATTCTTGAATTCTCTGGATGGATCCCCACCTAAAAGTCTACACCATACATGTTTCACAATTACTTAACACATATCTGGTTATTCATAACAGCATTAAAATCAAGTTTCTACCATTAGAATTTGTTACCAGTGATAATACCTTACCAAAATATCAACATACAGCTTCCAGCATTGTTTTCCTTCAAATATACAGAGTTGTTTCAAGTTGAATGCCTGAGATGAGTGGTATGCACGCTGCATCATATTCGAAATATTATTTGCTAATTGCTCACCTCCTCGTCCTTCAAACTCTGGCGTAGCATTTGCTGAACTAAAAAAACAATATTTTACAAATATATAACTTGCCAATTAAAATTTATATTGAGAATAAAAGAAATAAAAGTTATAACATAAAACCTTTATATAATTGCAAATGATAATACACAACTAAGGGTCAAATTATTAATTTTGGTGTTAGCATATACAAACTAATAAAGTGTGTGATGTCTTTAATCTCATGTAGAATCGTGAAATGTGGTACTTGGTCATATCTGCCTATCCATTCCATATATATATAAATATATATATATATAACCAATGAAGTCGCGTGTATATATGTTTGTGTTGTAATGTCTATCATGAAAAATTTTAATGAATAAAGGTGATGACTTATAGTTTGAATATGTTGTGTTGTGTTTTTAAAATCTTAACTGTATATACTTTAGGTAAAGTTTATTTTAGAAGGGATATAATGCTGCGCAATCATTAAAGAGCTTTATAATACATACAATATTCTCTTTAGTCTTTATGATTGAAATTATAACCAATTTTAAGAAAAGTTTCAAGTTACAGTGCCAATTAACTCAAAAGTCAGTTGAGAGTGGATTTGAGTTCTCTCCTTTTACACTTTCTCAAAATAATTTTGAGACTAGAATCTAAACGCAAATCATTTTGAGGTAATAGCAAAAGACACCAGCAGTGATTTTCCTACTTTACCATAGTACCTACCAATCCACAAAAAATTCAATTTTTCCTAAGTTTGGGTTTTCTAATCTAGGTACATCTATTTCTGTTTTGACTCCAACAAGTATATCAGTGTTAGCAAGCCGCAGCCTAGCAGAACCACTCGCATGACTGACAACATCAGTTTCTAATTCCATCGGCCTGTAGTCAATATTTATGCGACCGTCTGCTCGACAATCATCCTGTAGTAACATAATAAAGATTATTACGATAACACTGACTGAAGAATACTAGATATATCGTATGTTAAATAGAAATTAACAAATACTATAGTTAAAATCTGTACCTGCACTCCATGCAAAATATAAACTTTTTCAGCGGCACTCAGGGAAAGGCCCGCCATTGCTGTTTAAATAAAAACTATGCGCTACTACTAAATGAACAAGAGTAATAAGTTTTATTTACGATTATATTAGCTATTGTAAATATTATACTCAAAACATTTATCAAATTAAAATACAAACAAACGACCTTTCACTGTACCTATCTCACATGTCCGCATGATAGTGACACTGACATAACGTGACAGTAGATTTCTTCTTCATCTTTTAATCATCAACAAAACCATCTCATGGATAAATCTGCTAAGAACTTAAGCACTTTTGGAATATTACAAACTTCCTGTTACCCAAATAATACCTAAGACCTAAAAATAAAAATCTAAGAATTTATTCCTGTTACCTGTAAACTAGGGCTATTTGGAAGAAAAATATATTGAATCGCTGTAATTTTGTGATCAAAGGTTAAATAATATAAAGAAGTATCAATTGCAATGCTTCGCAGCTAGGGTACAAATGTAAGCCTTATCAAATAATCAAATCAAATAGGGAGTATTAATAATATGAATAAAAACATTTTCCAAATATTGATTTGGAAAATGTTTTTATTCAATATAGAATTATAAAAATGGATTTTTCAATGTCAATAGAAAAATCTACCACCGGTTCAAACCTAACACTAAGAAGAACCGGTAAAAAGACTCACCAGGTCTGTCGTCAATTGTATCAATTAACTCAATGATAACAAATATAACTCAATAATAAAAATTACAATAACATTTATATACTTCAACAGTAAACAATAAAAGTTCAGCCTGAGGAGAATGCCTTACTCCCAAGGTGTTATAATTTTTGTTTTGAATTACTTGATATTTTTTGGACATTTTCTGACATCCTATTGTATGGGCGTATACATTGCCCCCGAAAGGAATTGCTTACCCTGCGAAATCTATATACCGGTACATCTTGTTTGTAGCTGTTTTTAGTATGACGATTGTCACTTATAGTGCAAAATTCGTTAATATTCTCACACACATACAGAACATTATCTAAAATGTATTGACAATGAATAGTCAGTATACTGGTTTCTTTAAATTTATCCTTAACTTATGAACTAGAGGCTATCTTGTGGATTGCACAAATAGCTCGCTTCTGCAGCCTTGTGAAGCTTGTGGATTGATCTAATCCATTAGATCACTTGCTATTTATCGCAACCCTTTGAGTTCTTTTCCTTAAATAAGAAGTCAAAAGGTCGAGAGCCACACCTCCTATGTCATAATAGCGTAATTTTCAGGCTAATGTTTCATGCTGTACACAGTCAAACGCTTTGGAGAGGTCACAATGTACATATATAGCATCCAACTTCTTCTCCTATTCCTCAAAAATATAACCTGTTAAACTAAAACCAGCATTCATAGTAGAGCATTCTTTAGTAAACCCGAATTGCTTGTCGTGCAATAAATTTTAAGAATTAAAATGACATTGTGTTTGATTTAAAATTAACTTTCCAAATACTTTAGTAAGAGCCGGTAGCATAGATGTTGAAAATTCGAGGGATCACACGCACTACCGGATTTAAAAAGAGGCAATACTTTAGAGTTAAGTCAGTAAATAACCCATGCCTTATACATTTATTAAATGTTAAGATAAATAAGGTGCAGTGATGTCAACTATGAATTTAATGACTTTTCAAGACATACGCCACATATCAGGGGTATTCTAGATTCTTAACATTTTAAAAGTTAAATTGATGTCTTTAGGCTCAATTTCATGAAACTGAAAGTTCATATCACATTTCGTTACAAAGTCTGTAAGTAATGATTCAGCAGCGGCTAGAGAGGATTTCTTGTAATGTCAGATACAAAACTTCGTCAGACTTAACTATTTTATCTATGATAGAAACATGAAATACAGAGGAGCGACTTTTGAGTCGTCCACCTTCACTATTTATTATGTTCCAAATTGTCCTTATTTTAAATTTGAATATTTAATTTTACTTCCTATAGGTAGAGATTTAGCCGCAAAACAACTTGTTTAAATATCTTTGCATGTGTTTTAACAAACTGTTTAAAAGATTCACTATTATTTTATGTCTTTTCACTATTAAGCTGATACAGGCGCTGCTTGCTTTTATAAATCCTATTCGTTGCCCATTTACTAAAGTTATCTTTCCTAGCTAGAGATCCGTTTGCCTTAGAAGTGAAAATAGAATTATAATTAGTTATTATTAGCTTAAATAATTTACTAAATGTCAGACCTGGGCTATTATAATGTTTATATGATGGATATTGTTTATTATCTCACTACTAAATCTAATCAATGTGTTTTAAATTTATTAGTATATATGCTGTACTTTCTTTGCAAACTTCGTTTCTATTGTCAATATTATGACAAATAGCCACTTGTCCTCAGTGAGCTTAGCAGACTTATAAACTTCTTTCCTATAGGAGCTACATTACTAAGAGGCAGAAGTTTCGCTAATTCTAGTTGATTCAGTGAATAAATTTATTAAGTTATATGATTTAAAGAAACAGAAGAATGTAACAGTGATGAAATTCTTGTGTAATAAATTTATATTAAAGTCACCACAAATTACTAAATAATTCATGCGTCCTTTGTTCGGGCCAAAACTATTCTATACCTCAAGACAGACGATACCTAAATTGGAAGAACGACGATTGGAATGTCTTCGCTACTTTCTGCTCCAGCAGATTACCAATTTTTTAGCATTTGGATTAATAATGAGAAAAAAATACATACTTTGATGATGCAGTTCAAACCGCCTGGAAGATTGATTGATTCTCGTTACTACTTTTTTTTTGCGAAAGAAACCTTTGAAATGGCAACAGTGCCTAGATATAGAATAAAATAAAACTAATGTTCTCTGATTTAGTTTGTTTAATCGTCGTGTAGAAAACAGACTTCATACCTCTCACTTGACTAGTATTGTATCCAACGCTGGTGATGACTGAATTATCTAACATATGTGACATTTTTAAATCGGGTATACCATCTTATGTTTTATCAATACTTTCAAAATCCTTTTTTAACGGTTACTATTGTTTAATTACTTTCTACATGTTCTACCCATCATGCCTTGTCAAACACTTTAAACAATATTTCAGTGTCGTATAAAAAATATAAAAATACTTATATCTACTCAATTACATGTTTTGTGCTAATGCTAATCTATTGTCAAAATTTGTGTAAAATATCATTGCTTTTCGTACACTGCCTTGGAAAATCGACTCTAAATCCTGTATGTAAGTTGGCTTTGCAAAAAAAAAAAAAAAATTATATCATATCTACAACTCATCACCTACGCATCAAATTATTACAATAAAAGTTTTTACTTTTACTTGAGCAAATAATTTTCTTTTGCTTCATCGACATAGACCCAGGGTTTACATACCAGGGTTACATCCTTGTAAAAATAAAGTGCTTTTTAAATTAGCGTAGTTTGGCGCGCTACTGTGATATATCCGATTGCGGGCGATGCACAATGTATACGTCCGTATGAAAAAATTGTTTCCTTTAAAAATGAAAATCACTTAAGAAAAAGTGATTTTCATTTAATATTTTAAGTATTTGTTTATGTACTATTTAAGATAGGTAGGATAGGTTCAAAAGGACAGTAGGATTTTTTAAAGTATACGGGGGCAAAGGTATAAGGAGGAGGTAGTCCCATGCATGGTGCATGACACTACATCCTTCTATACAACGGAACTGGGCCGGCACAACTGGGGAAATACCCTTCGCTCACTTGATACCGGCGTAACGGGACAGTGAAGCAGTGCAGTTTGTGAGTAGCCGGTGGCCCATTGGGGGAGGGGTATGATAGGAGGGCAAACCATCTGCATAACAATTATGCGAATGTCTATGGGCGTCGGTAGTCATCAAAACATTGATCGTTTGCCACCTTATGCCCAATATATATATATATATATATATATAAACAGACGGTCATATATTTATGATGATTGCTGACGCCGACGATTTTTTTCGAGATAGGGGGCAAGCGAGCAGGTGGGTAGCCCATAGATATCAGCATTACTGTTTGCAGATGCGTTGCAGTCCTTTCTTCCCCTCCCATGAGACACCGTATACTCACAAACCCCATGAAACGACAGCACAGCTATCATTTCAGTGCAGTCGTATGTGACCGAGAGGCACGAAGTCATACAAACGGAAATTGAGAAGGACGTATGAGTTAGTGAAGACAGAAAGAGACAGAGAAATTGCAAATATTTACGGTACTGTGAGGATAGGAAAGATAGCGATGTCTGGTTTCGTGTGATTTGTCCTCACACTGGATTCTCACCCGGGATACATTTTACATGATCAGTTTTTCTTAAAGATTATTTCTAACACCTTTTCGAGTATAAGCTTCGTAATCTGTAAGCCAACAACACATTACCAGGAACAAGTTCCTCCCAGTCGATAGGTGGTACAGTGCTTCAGAGAGAAGTATCAGTTTCACAGTTCGGTAATCTTCTTCCTCTTCTTCTTTTGTTAGAAATGGCAATCGGCCGTCATGGGTTAACAGCCATTGCTGCCAATGTCCAAGTTGACAAGAGCACTGATTGTCAAGATTGATCGGTTTCAAACTTATGCCAAAGTGATGAGATTATAAATATCTAGTTTGAATGTAGATAATCTAAAAAGGAAAAACGAAAACACTACAGGACATACACAAACATACACAAAAAAAGAGACATTTTACAATTTAATGTTGTTTTAGCAGATATAATGACATAGAAGGGATAAAAGCTTATAGTTATTAGAAGACATATATATCAAGGTTTTAGTGTTAATAGGCTTAGGAATGTTCCTAGGATGGATGGTGTATAAAAAAACTCGGCGGTTTGGGCAATTGAAAAGGATATGGTCTGTTGAACCCTCCTCAAGTCCACAGTCACACAAAGGAGATTGTATAATTCCTAATCTGTTTAAATGTAGGGGAGTACACAAGTGGCCTATACGCAACCTGCACATAACTGACGTTGTTTGTTTATCTGTGAGTCGGAAACGAGAAAACCAAGGTTTAGAAGGAATATGAGGTTGGATATCATAAAAATAGTGACCAATTTGTTTGCCACTCCTTAACAAGATCTAGTTTTAGATAGCTCAAGAGATCGTGAAAATATTATGGCTAGTCAGCCATTTGATACGGCGTTTTTTGCAAATTGATCCACAATTTCATTGCCGAGAATACCATTATGACTAGGTAACCAAGCTAGTAAAACCTCAATGTTACTAGAAAAACATTTGTAAAGAATTTCTTTTAATTCTAAAATAAGAGGAAATTTAGAATTAAAAACAAACTGGTTTGACCCGATGGGTTGGAGAGTACTGAATGAGTCCGTGAAAATTATAGTTTTGTTTATGTGGTGACATTCTATAAATTTAACTGCCTCTAAATAAGAATAGCTATGGACTCACCAGTGAAAACAGATGATGACATAGGACATTTAAAACTGAGGAGAGTATTATATTTGGGGATCCAAACTGCCGAACCCACATGGCCTTCTAGTGAAAGTTTGGAGGCATCTGTGTATATAGGAAGCCAATCCCTCTAATCCTTCTCTATAATACCATACAAAATTGAATTGGATCCTGAATCATTTTTGGACACGCCAAAGTTTAATAGAATCCGAGGACGATACAACAAAACGTCATATGCCGTGTGAAAAATTGGAAAACGAGAACATGAGAAATAGGGGTTCGGAAGATTAGTTAATTTTTGAAAACTCTTAATTAAACAAGGGGGATTTAATTTATGCCAATATTTATTATTAACCATCAGATTAATCAAATTTTGAAGTTTTGGTGGAAGAGGATGATTAGAACGAGCAGAAATTCTAAGTATCGGAGAGTCGAGGGCTTCTACCTGGTGAGCTTTCGTAGGGGAAGATTTCATGTCTCCTAGTATTATGCGTAAGCATTGATATTGTTGTTTATATCATTTTTCTAGGGAAATCATGCTACATGGTTCCAAGAGAAAACAACCATAATCAATTACGCCTCGGGCAATGGCATTGTAAAGTAATTTTTGAGATAATGGATGAGCTCCCCATCAAACACCCGAAAGGCATCTAAGAATGTTAATATTGGACTGGCACTTTTGGACAATGTGATTGATGTGTGGAGTGCCTGACAATTTAGAGTCGAAAATAATTCCTAAGAATTTCACCTTAATTCTGATTGGATTGGATGGTCCTGGAGCACTATGTCAATATGAGGAATAATCCTTCTTTTCGTAAATATTACTACCGAGCTTCTAGGAGGAGAAAGCGACATATCATGGGACGTAAGCTGTTTTAGGTAAAATAAAGCCTGATTTATGCTATTTTGAAGAATGCCAATGTTTGAAGATGATGAATATATGACGAAGTCATCAGCATACTGTAGAATGTTGCAAAAGGGAGTAGCTGACTGCTCAAGATCTGAAGTGTAAATGTTATATAATAAGGGGCTGAGGACTGAGCCTTGAGGAAGACCTTTCCATATGCGTCTCAAAGACGAAAGACCTCTATAACGGATCTCTATTGTTCTGTCCATGAGTGAGCTGCAGATGAAATTACACAGTTTCTCTGGGATGTTCAGCTTAAACAATTTGTTTCTGAGCAAAGGAAGAACCACATTGCCATATGCAGCTTCTATATCTAAGAAAACACCAATGAAGAAGTATTCTTAGATAATGCTATGCGGATGTCAGTGGAAAGGATGGCTAAGCTATCACTAGTACTCAAACGTTTTCTGAACCCAAATTGGGACTTAGCCAGCAAGTCCTTACTTTCCACGAATCATTCGAGGCGGGCTTTAATCATGTGTTCCATAATTTTAAATAGGCAAGATGAAAGGGCAATGGGACGGTAAGAAGAATCTAAATTTGGATCTTTACCAGACTTGAGTATAGGAAGTACTGACTGGTTTTTCCGTGAATGAGGAGGAGGAGGAGGAGGACCCAATTGAAAAAAAATATTAGGTAAACTTAGAAAGAATGTTTTTGAAGCATAACAGACCTCTAAATTTCCGATATTAATTTTAGGCAAAGAACTCACTCTAGAATCACAATCAGTTGCAAAGAGATCCCATTTTGCTTTTGACAGTTGATATTTTAAAAGAGGAGTTTTATTGAAAGTATTGGAAGAAATGGAAGGATTGGTAATAAGGATAGGAAGGTGATCACTACCACTCGAATAATGTAAAACTCTCCAATCCAAAAGAGAGCTAAGGTTTGGGGAGCAGAAGGATAAGTCTACTGCACTAGGGTTCTGATCAGGGCGGGTCCTACGAGTAGGACTACCATCATTTAATAAACATATATTTAGCCTGTCAATAATATCCACCAAATCACAACCAAAGGAGTCATAATGTGCACTACCCCACATAAGGTGGTAGCAGTTAAAATCCCCTAAAATTAGAAACTTACGAGATAGGGAAGAAAAAAGAGGACCTAAATCACTAGATTGGACTACAGAAGGATTAGGAATATATATCAGGAGTACAGAGACATCCTGAATTAAGGCACCAACAGCATTAATACCAGAACGGATTTCTGGAAGAGACAATCGTGAAAAAGGAAGGTCTGATCTTATGATCAAAGCCACACCTGCATAGCCATCAGCTCTGTCATCTCGGAGACATGAAAAGCCCCTTATCTGAAACTGGAAATTGGGAAGCAGCCATGCCTCCGAAACAACAAATACCAGTGCTTTATGCAGATTATATAAATTAAAAATTTCATAAACTTTAGGGCGAATACTTTGTGAATTCCATTGAATTAGTGGGAACTTGAATGACTGACATGAGGTGACTAACTTTATTGGCAACGTGGTCGGTTAAGGGGAAGTCATTTATTTTTGAAAGCATATTAATAAGTAGATCAATTAGATTCAGCATAAGGTTGTCCCCAGACTCCTTTGCCCTATGAAGGGCAGTCCCGTTGGCAGAAGATCGGGTACCTCGTTGAGCTATAATGTCCTCATGAGCTCTACGATCGTATCCATGAGAGGAAGCTGGTTTTCGAGGTTTAGGAAAAGAAATTATTGTACGGCGGTAAGATTGGGAAGGTTGGGAAGGCTCTAAGTGATCTAAGGTCAAGGGTACTTGGGATCTGGGGGGGGGGGGGGGGGGAGAAAATAGTACGAGCAACATCAGAATATGCTCGGTTTCTTCTATATATGAAATATTTTCTTGGGCCATGGTGGACTTGATAGATTTCTGTCTGTTATGTTCAGGACAACACTTATCTATGGAGAATTGTTAACCTTCACAATTTGAACACTTGGCTTCAAGTGAAGTGACATTACACGATCTACCTGTGCGTTCTTTGGCACTTTTGAAGCACTTTGGCTTTGATCGGCATTTGTCAGCTACATGACCAAAACGACAACAGCTGAGGCATTGGATTGTAGGGAATTGGTACAGTTCTATTGGTAAGGCAGTGTATAGACAGAAAACTCTGGATGGAAGAACCTGACCATTAAATGTCAAAGCAAAGCCAGTTGGGATCCAAACAGTATTACCATCAATTGAGGACTTTCGGTTAAGACGTCTGGCCTTTAGAATGTATCCGCAACCATCTGGAACATTTGTACTACTAACAAATTCGTCCATGGACATCTCTGTGGGAACATTTCGAATGACACTTATACGAGTAACATTGTAAGTGGGAACAGTGGCAGTAAACTTGTTTGATAGTAAAACAGGATTAGAGAGAAACTCATTGGCAGCTTTTGGAGACGAAAATTCCACACTAATACTATTTCTACCAACCTTAGCTATTCCGTCCTTTTTAATACATTGAATTCGAGAGTTTGTCGTAACTTGACCGAATTTAATGGGATTTATGAAAGCACCGGGAGAAGGATGGACTTCTGAGTGGGAAACATATACAATAAACGGTCCTATATCTGCATCTGTATACTTCTTGGACTCTAATAAACTTGGGTGATTGTACACCTTTAGGAACTTAGGAGGAACAAGCCTTTTAGGCAGAGGAGCCTGAACCTCATCAATGGCATGTGATCGTTTGGTACTTTGGGCTGTATGTTCCATAACCTCCACCGGCAACAGGCCATGCGACCAGTCCCCAGAGGAGGCCACAGATCAGGAGGCTTGAGAGGAATCGACATGGTCGTCCTCAGCAACCTTTAACAGGATATTATTAAAGAAGGATATTACCTTCCACACAAAAATACACAAAAAGCAACACAAAAGGCTACACAAAACACTCAAACAAAACAAATGTAAACACAAAGAATCGACAAATTTCGAAGATCAATCACAAACACGTGCTGTCATCAACCCTCAAAAAATAAAAAAAAGAGTTCAGTAGTCACATCAACACCAACGTCAACGTCAACGTCAACGTCAACGTCAACATCAACACCAACGTCAACGTCAACGTCAACGTCAACGTCAACGTCAACGTCAACGTCAACGTCAACGTCAACGTCAACGCCAACGCCAACGCCAACGCCAACGCCAACGCCAACGCCAACGCCAACGCCAAGGCAACGCCAACGCCAAGGCAACGCCAACGTCAACGTCAACGTCTACGTCAACGTCAACGTCAACGTCAACGACATATATGTATTACCATACTTTCTACTCCCGCGTTGTCCTGCACCACAGGATAATCCCCACCAACTTTGGGACAGTGCAATGGGGTGAGGTTCCTATCCTCGACCCTTGCCCCTTGTGTAATAGCGCCGCCTCTTTTTGCTCTTTTGTCCCCTCTTCTTATAAGAGGGGTGCAAAGAGCAACCATCTCTTCGGTTCAATTAGCTTCGCCCAAGGTGTATCAGATCACCCCAGGCTACTAAGCCCCACCGCCACGACAAGGCTTGCACCATGGTGGGGAAAAATAGGTCACCAGCTACTCACAAACCGCACAAAACGCGACAGTGTCGTGTCAATGAGATATAGCCCGGTCGTGCGCGCCAAATTCAGGTGCAATGGCTAACTAGCCACACTACGACTATATTTCCTGATGCTTAGCATTAAATCATAAAATCGGCTGGCGCTAATTGAAAGAGGCCTATGTAGCAGTCGCCTAATTTATACTTCTATGCTAATAATATAATGCTGAAGAGTTTGTCTTTGTTCGATTGTTGTTTGCACGCGATAACCTCAGGAACCACTGGCCCGAATTGATTTTTTTTTGTGTTGTATATTCCACTTAGTGCGACGACCGGCTGGCTCAGTTGGTAACGTGGCGGTTAGGCCCCGTGTTACGCCAGAGGTTACGGGTTCGAATCCCGCCTAGGTCATGGATGTCTATCTAAGTATTATATGTATTTCTATAATATAAAAATATATTCTATATATAATATTTAAATTTCATATTAAATGTATTTCCGTTGTCTAGTAGCTATAACACAAGGCCTTACGGTACTTACCACCGGACTAGGATAACGTGGTGTGACAAGTCCACAAATATCATTATTATCGAGGAAGGCCATACGACTAATAGACGTTAAGACTAATAGGGCCGGAGTTACGCGGGTTAAACCGCGTGGCGATGCTAGTATTTTACAAAAGGGCGAAAAAGCACAATGGGATCATTTTTGCCCATAATCGGCGCAAAGATCGGTTAGATGCGTTGCATTCACAACGCACGAATTACGGAATAGAGAACTGAGAGATTGCCCCGGTCGCCCCCATTTCAGCAGCAAATCAATTGCACAATCCCTTGAATCATATCAATGATGATGATATGAGTATGATATATTCCACGTATGTTATCAAGTGCACGTAGGTATAATTTCTCAACTGTGTCCTGGTGAATTCTAGGGGGGCATACGCAACATCCTCTTTTAAATTGCGAGTTATTGTAATTGTTTCATTGTAACAGATTGGATATATGTTAGCTTCAGTCATTTGAGTATTGGCTCTCAGACGCAGTGTATGTTTCGTTCAAAATGGTGGACGGATCAGAAAATGTCTTGAGTAGGCCACAAAACTTTTCGTGGGTCGACTATGTTGTTTTTGTGCTAATGTTGGCGATAAGTGCGTTCGTGGGCGTCTATTGGGGGTTTTTCAAAAAACAAACGAACCAGAATGACTACCTGCTCGGTGGTAGGAACATGAAAGTCCTACCAGTTGCTATGTCTCTTGTTGCAAGGTGGGTACAAATAATTCTTATATAATGCACCTTTTAGTTCTTCAAAGGGAATGGGAAATGACATTTAAAACTGCTAGTGCCAATTATTACTTGCTTTATAGCTTATTTTATATATAAAGCAAAGTCCCCAAAAGCTGTCTGAGGGTATGCGAACGATTTTCTCAAAATCTACGGAGGGGATTTTTATGTGCTTTTCACTCTTAAATAGAGCGAATCCCGAGGAAGGTTTTAGTGTATATTTTTTGTTTTTGTATGTTAAAAACAATACCCTAAAAGGTGTCTGTCTATATCTCATCGTTTGTATCAAAAACAGGTTCTCGTGCGGTTTCACTTATGAATAGAGCAATTCCCGTGGAGGGTTCTAGTGTAAAATGTAACAGTTTATTCACGGTAGTGCGGCTCGGTAGTTCTTTATAAATTCACACGATAGGGGGACACTAATTAGTAGGGTTGCCACCTTCATATTTCTAAATAAACTGCATAACAAGAAAAATAGAATATGTTGTCAAAATAATGTATAATTAGTTTTATGCTTATTTGGACTATCATATTATTGTCACTACGATTACAACTTCAGTCACACTTGACTTCAATTAAATTATATTCAACATAATTGAAACTAACTAAAACTAACACGAGAATTTTATATATTGCACGTGTCGATCCCCGTGTCCCTCTCAGTACTGATAATATTCTTTATGGTTTTTCAAATTAGACAAATACGAAAACTACTTTCTCATATTCCTAAATGACGAAGATTTTGATGAAGTATTGTAGGAACTCGAATCGAAAGGATCTGGTTACAGCATACTTAGGTAACACTATGTAAAGTTTATCCGTCTAAACAAATCAATGGTGATTTGTAAGTGTACCAGCTAACTCGTCCATTGTTACGTGTTCGCACGCTCGTTACTGCCGTGGGTAATTTTTGTCGCCGAGGTAAAGGTCCACTCGGCCCAAGGGATTCTGGATAATAACGACATAGATACAAACTCAGGTCAAAATCGGGTGCTTGGGATAAAAATACGGTACATTTGTAAATCAATGGCCTAAACTACATTTCATTTACATTTAGTGATTGTTATTGATTAATAAGTGAATAGTGAATAGAACCACTATTTACCTACGTTAGTAGCCTACGTGGCTCATTAGACGCATTTTCACATTAAATTTAATATTTATCCTAAGTTTTAGTTGAGATATGAATTAAACCTGAATGTTCCCGGACATTTAGTATCAAGGAAATTTCTGCACATATGGCCGAGGCACGTTAGATGTGTAGTCGCCTTCTCATCGTCTTAATAATTTCTACACATATGGCCGAGGCACGTTAGATGTGTAGTCGCCTTCTCATCGTCTTAATAATTTCTGCACATATGGCCGAGGCACGTTAGATGTGTAGTCGCCTTCTCATCGTCTTAATAATTTCTTCACAAATGGCCGAGGCACGTTAGATGTGTAGTCGCCTTCTCATCGTCTTAATAATT
>JAFELO010000170.1:301135-316386 GCA_017140195.1 Eumaeus atala
TCTGCACAAATGGCCGAGGCACGTTAGATGTGTAGTCGCCTTCTCATCGTCTTAATCTTTTCTACAGTTCATTATGATCTTGATCTCCTCGATTTTTTATACCCTCTTTGAATTAGGGCCATAACCACTGATATGTCAAAACTCTGGCACAAATCACGATCCACTTTGTAGCAGCCATAACCACCAGCACATGTAGCGTACGTTGTCCAACTTCTTATCTACAAGGCTACATTCCTGTGGAATGTAGTCACATAGTGTGTGTGTGTGTGTGTGTGTGTGTGCGTGTGTGTGTGTGTGTGTGTTTGTGTGTGTGTGCGTGTGTGCGTGTGTGTGTGTGTGTGTGTGTGTGTGTGTGTGTGCACGTGTGTGTACTAGCGCCACGTAAAGGCGTGACACAAATAACTACTTTTCCAGTTTCGTGTCAGGCGTCACTTTGCTGGGGTTCCCAACGGAAGTGTATATGAACGGGACTCAATATGGCTACGTAATGGGTGCCATTCTCTTAATGTCCGTGTTCATGACGCAGATATATTTGCCCGTTTTCCATGGGCTAAAGTTGACGTCCAACTACGAGGTACGTACGAGTACAGACTGTAAGTTATGCATGCTGGCGTCATTTCATTTATTCGTGTAATGTTTGCCGAAAAAAAATAATACTGCTCATTTGTCATTACAAATTACTATCAAAACTTTTCACCATGTCGCCTACATGATCAACATGGATACTTGTGGTGACTATGCACCACATCCACATGCTGGTGTGCTGCCTTCCTAATGGGCCACCAGAGTTTCACTGAGTGTTAACGGACATCCGTTGACCACAACGCCGCATACATTGCCACTCACAACTACTCACTGAAAACTTTTTGCTGCGGAAACCGCGTAGTAAGTTCACGTCAGCAACATGCTACGTTAACGCGTAGCTCCGCTTTACTGCGTTACTACTTTTACGCGCAGCAGCTACGCGGCTCTACCGGTCTGTGCTACGCCACTCAGACGTTTTACCATACAGGTGTGAAGGTGGCGTCACCGACGCTACTTCTACTGTCTGGTTGCTGTCTGCTGTTCCTCACCACCGCGTAACCCCATCTATTTCGGAACAGTGCGAGGGTGTGCTTTTCTCATCCTCACACTTTGAACCGTGTTCATAAGCGCCTCTGCCTCCTGCTCTTTGGTCCTCTCTCCTTATAAATTGCAGGGTTACAAAAAGCAGCCACCACGGTGCTAGGGGGTGCCACTCATGAACTTGTAATGAAATCGGGCCCAATAAATACAATATTATTGTGCGGTATTTGAAGCCCTACACCAATATTTTCCTTTTTCAGTACTTATCGCTACGATTCGACAACAGAGTGCGACTATTCGGGTCCATTATGTTTGTTTTCACGATGGTAAGTCGTCTATTCGACTGAATGTAGATTCTAAGCGACTGAATCTGTAGATTTAATAATACTTTAGAAATTTTGAAGACCCAACCAGAAGATGACGTCCAATAAGTTTACAAAGAAAAGCCTTAGGAAGAGCGATGGTTGAACTTTGCCCAGTTGGGAAAATTGTCTCCGCGTAGTAGCTCGTTCAGGTTAGATTCATGACACGGGGATGAATATGATAAAAACCTATGTGGAACACGTAACTTTTTCTTTTATAGAACAGGGGGCAAACGGGAAATCAGGGCCTTTTTACGACTACCGAACGAACATCCACATAATTACTACGCCAATGGCCTTGAACTACTCAAAAACCGCACGAAACGTGACACCGAAGATGTCACTTTACGGTGGTATTATGTGAGCGAGAGGTACCTCCCCGGTCGTGCTAGCACAATTCCGTTGCACAGGAGGGTGTAGTGTCATGCACTATGCATGGCACTACCTCCTCATGTGCATCATGACACTACTTCTTCCTAAAACTGATCTTAGTTATCAGTTTCAACTTAGCCCCTCAACGCTGGCAGAAGTCCCCAAACCACATCTTTGTTAACAGAAACAAGATAATAAGTGTCATATTTTATAGCATAGTTATTGTCAAAGAAACTAGCTAAATCATTCTGTTCGTAAATACCTTGTAATGCTAAATCATTCTGTTCGCAAATACCTTGTAATGCTAAACCCCTTATATGTTTACAGGTTGGATGGCTTCCAATTGTGATTTATGGTCCTGCACTGGCGTTTAATCAAGGTGAGTATTCAGGCAGATTGTGATTACTCAGCAGGACCTGGACTCCTAGCCGAGTCATTGTGGTGATAATATATATTACGGAACTCGTTGCGAATTCATAGGAGGGGGCCTTTTCGAATATTATGTTCCTCTTGTTTGTACTGTTCGTCATATCTCGATCCTGATACCTAAACAATCTCGTCTCTGTACGAAGCTTACATTTTATATATGTTATGGGCTCTTCTAGGGATATGTGGCGTTTACCAAGCCGTTAATAAAACATGAAAAAAAAATTGCGAAACAGATATTGTAGAAAATTTGAGTGTCGAAACGCACGTTATATTCTAAGAAGTCATTCATTCAATTTGTGTTTATGCATGAACAGACTTCGACCATACGTTCGAAAACAGTTCTTAGGTAGATATGGTTCCCAATACTATTGAAAGTTGTATAAAAAATGGTTTTATGAGGCAGGGACTCTAACCGTGAAGTAGCTTGATAATTTACTTCAAAGGAAAATTTAGCTTGATATTATGCTACTATAAAGTTATTTCAAGTCGGAGATTTTATGGAGGCTCAATGGGTGTGACTGCAGACATAGTACTTATTAGGATCGGTATTTGTAGATATGTTGAAGTGATTAATGTAGCGAATAGTATACGTTAACTTATGGCACATACAGATCCTGAATATATAGAATTGTGAGGCCATATATAGGGGCGTATCTAAATTATTTCATTAATTATTGTTTTGAGGAGAATTAAGTGTTTTCAGATTATTATTTTTTAATCTATCCGCATTTAAATAATTAAGGTTATGTTGTCGCTCTATAAGTTACTTTGTACTATGTTTCCAGACCTACCTAGTAGAGTTACCTACTCTATATGATGTTATGTGGAGAACCTCTTTGCGGTGTTATCAAATGCGGGGCAAGTCGGTAGAATGGAACAGGCCCCGGCTCCCAGGGACAGTGCGCGCAGTTGGAACATAACATTAATTGGTTAAGCTTCCCTTTATGGGCCCCGAACGCTGCAGCTAACCTACCGCCTACTTTAATAGCATAGCTGTCTGACATTATCATAGCTATTCTATAATATCAGGCTTACTTTATTCTTAATCATAGTACATTGGTGATTGGTTACTGATGTCCACATTACAGATGACGGATAGATATGAACTAGAAGCAGGTAGCAGGGGCATTGTCTTTGACTTTTTGAAAATTGCTATTCTCGCAGTTTTTTGTGCTGTGATGTGGATCTGACCTTTGCAGATTGTTGTTATTATTGCCTTTAGCTATCCGACCATACCCCTAAATTATCAGAGTTTTGGTTCGTTGTACCTAAGCGATGCTATATGGCGCTATGGTGCTTTAACAATGTGTAATAATATTTTTTTTGTGGAAAAAAATGAATATGAATATGACACTTACCTCAACAGTTTAGAACTATCTAAACACAAAATTTCTCACTCACTCTTTGCTTCACAGAACCTCTTGAATAAATGTTATATTTGTAATTGTATTAATTGTGCAATTAATTGCAGTAACCGGTGTTGATGTTCACATTATCACGCCCGTAGTGTGTTTGGTGTGTATATTTTACACAAGTGCAGTAAGTATATTTTTACCACTGATACTTGATTGATTGATTGAATAATTTTTGTTGTTTTTTTTGCAAATGGGGCAATCGGGCATTCGGTTGATGATAGTAAAGTAACTAGCGGCGCCCATGATCAAAATCATTATAAAATACTGTTGCGGATTCATTCGGAACCAATAAACAATATGAAACGTCACAACACGGAAGATGGCCGCCGCAGCACATCACGTACCACGTGGTGTTAGGCCGACACAGTTGCATAGCAGCTATACAGTAGTCATTTACCACAACATTCGGTTGTATAATGTCGATCCAGTGATCGAACTTTTTTTTTTGTTTTGTTTTTTTGGTGACGCGACGCTTTTACGCGCCTTCACCGGCCCTGGGTGGGGTCCAGTGGTGTGTGGGACTCGCGGCACATTATAGTGCCAAATACCATTGCGAGTGCCATCAGTGCCGCCCTTGGTGAGGTGCCCCGGAACAACAATCATCAGGGCACCTCGACGGCTAGTCAGCCCCCTAAGGGACCAACTCCACCTCCACAGATGCGGTTGCCCAGCACTATAGGACAACCCCACCGACTTTGGGACAGTGCAATGGGGTGAGGTTCCCATACTCGCCCCTTGCGTCGTGCGCAGAAGCGCCGCCTCCTGTTGGTCTTAGGTTCTTATAAGAGGGGTACCGAGAACGATTCCTCCTCCTGATCTTGAAGCCCCCTCTTCTTATAAGAGGGGTGTAAAGATCCCCCTCGGTTCAATTGGCTTCGCCTGGGTTCACCCCAGGCTACTAAGCCCCACCGCCACGACAAGGCTTCACAGCCTAAAGTGAGGTAATGATCGTAAAATTATCGTTTACGGCAATAAATTCATCCGAAATTTCCACAATCAAGTGTGAATAAATAAATCATATTAACGTGGTATGGATGCAAGTAGCAGGAGTTCGGTCGTCTTGGCGTTCGTTGAAACACGCCTATACGCAACAGTGGATTAATAAGATGAAGATTATGAACGTAATGTTCATGTTTTTTGTACAAGCAAAAAAAAAAAGGAATGAATACTCTGGGAGTCAAATTTTTCGTCATATTTCCTATCAGCGTATGATGGACGTCTGCGCGTCACAACCACCAAAAGAAAATCAGTATAGTTAAAATTATCTTACAATATGCATACGATAATATTATAATATCGTACATCGTACGTGGGCATAACATAGAGTACTCATATACCTACTCAGTGTGAGTTAGATATACGAGTATAGAATAAAGAGATGTAAGCGACAATTAGGCGTTGCGTTAGCATTATGAGAAACCGCTCTTTGACATCATTTTACTCTTCATACTTTCATAACTTGTGGTCTGATAAAAATATGAAGAGTAATAAATACACACCACGTGTGATAAATCGGTTTTTAAGGAGAAATTCTAATAAAATCCTACCTCTCTACCTCTTTATATCTTTCTGCGTCTTAATAAATTGAACACTGAGTATCAGAATTTCGTCTCATATGGAACTACTTACAACGTGTTTGCGTTCATAACTTTCATATAAGATTTTTTTTTGTGAAGATATGTCATCACGAATAATAGGTGTAGTAACAATCTATCTAGTTGTAGCCACGTGAATGCTGCCCAAAATCTATCTGTAATCTGCTTTAAATGTAAACATAACATTTAAAGAAGGGCGTCTTCTTTAAATCACTCTCAACACCAAACGCAATGAAATTGAAATGACGATTGAATTCGAAAAGGCTTAAAATAGATTCTCCTTGAAGTACTGGAACATATGAAAATCCCCAATAAGTCTTCTCGAATCAGAAGTAATTATAGAAGTCATATTTTAGGGCGGGCTTCAGGCTGTGGTGTGGACGGATGTCATACAAATAACAGCAATGTTGGGCGCCATGGCTTTGGTAGCCATTAAAGGCACCTGCGACGTTGGCGGATTCGGCGTGGTGTGGCAACGAAACATGGATACTGGCCGCATTGAGCTACCAAAGTAGGTTACGTTCAAATTGTAATTATTGCCATATTGTTATGCAGCTACATCGAGCCGGCACCACCGGGCAGGTACCTGTCGCTCACACGACACTACCTTAAATCGCAGTTGTATTGTTGCGTTTCATGCGAATCTCTATTGGCATCAGTAGTCAGCGAAAGGCTCCGTCCGCTCGTTTTCCTTTTCACTATAGCAAAATAAACTTGCAAAAAACAATACACTTGAATTTTCATTAATTTACATACCAACATACATACATACACACATAATAACCTATACATCTACACGTTAGTTTCCCGTTCCTACATTTAACTGGCCTAAAAGCCAAATGGTGAATAGGAAAAAGTGTTCTGTGTACCGTTCATTTTTTTAATCTAATATCTGTATATCAACACTTTAAAAACCTTCAATTCAAAGCACATGACGTGTTTTTACGTAACCGAGATACAATGAAATCTTATATATGTTTAACAAAACAGCAACTATTCAGACACAAGATCAGATGAGGCGAGCTCAACTAAAAAAAAAAAATCCCATTACGTTACAACACGTGCTCCACAAAAAACATATCTGTGTGTCGACTGAAGTTGATTTCTTAAGAAGGACAATGAGACTGTAGTGAGAAATGTGCTAGAGCCAAAAGTAACACAAACGTGGTAACGCGTTAGGCTCGGCGTTACTGTTTTACACCATTATTTTAGGAAAGTTCAAAATAACAAAAAAATTAAAGATGTTTCACAATGATTTCAAAGCTTTTTATATGATGCTAATTAAGGATTTATGTATGTTACAGTTGGGATTGGAAACCCACGACTCGTCATACAATATGGAACTTGATATTTGGCGGCGTCATTTATTGGCTACAGGGAAACTCTGTAAACCAGACGATGGTGCAGCGGTACTTATCTCTACCTACTCTGAGAGGAGCCAAATGGTAATTTACCAATTCTATTGAGATATCGAATGAAATCTTACTACTATGAATATTCTACATAAATGTGTAAGGATATACCGTGGAAAGCCTTTATTGAATTCTAACTAGAACGTAGGAAAATCGTAGCGACCAGGAGAGACAAGAACGTGGCATGTATAATCACAGACGTGAGGAACCGGGATCGAATACAGGTTTGAATTTTCCATTTCTGATAACAGTTTGGAGCCAGGAAGGCTGGAAGGAAAATGCGGTAGGCGGTGCTACACCGCCTCGGAGAGCATGTTATGCCGGCGGTCCTGCGCCAGAATTCTCCCCGGTCATGTCGAATTGCCGTGCCATCAGAACATGCGAATGTGTGAATAGAGAGTTCGCTCGTGTCTGCACCTACACTCGTCCACTGTAACATGTTCTGCGTATCTGACTTTTCTCGATAGATATGACCACTGTACCCGAAATTCGGCTAGGATAAAATTATTATTGAAAAGGAAAAAAAGTATTATTATTATTATCTATTTTTATAAAAGTTAAAACTTTTACCTTTAAATGTTGTCAGTAACTATCGCGTAAAGTTATTACATAAGCGATCATTTTATCTAATAAAAACAAATACACACATGCAGATTCAAAAGCACCAACAAGCTGTTCATTAATTTTTAATTTTTTTAATGTACTGTCGTCGACATTTCTAAATCTGTGTTCATAAGGCCCTCATCACTGCTATTTGCAAGGCGAGTAGAGCCTTTATCGTTCAAGCGGGCCCAAAAAAGTGGTAACCTGACGATGATCCATGAAAAAACTGTCGTAAATGTAAATTGAAAAATAAATAATTATGGAAATAGTATATAAATTTTATTTATTTATTCAAGTTCCAAGAATGATATTTATTTTAGTATACTCAGTTGCGGCGTGACCGTGTCATCTGTCATCCAGATGCCTAACTTGTGTTCTTATATATAATATATTTATGACTTTAGCCGGCACGACCGAGGACTTACTCATCGCTTCCATGACATCACAGGAAAGTGGCAGTCGTGCTGTGGCATATCGCCGCGTAGCCGGTGGCCCACTTGAGCGGAGCAGGAGAACGTATCTGCATGACAACGATAACGCGGATGAATACATATTGAATGAATAACGAAAGTGTGAGTGACATGTTCACAAATTTATTTTTGTTTCAGGGCAGTATTTTTATTTTGTTTGGGGATGTGTTTAATATACTGCTTCTGTTTATACTGCGGACTTTTGATCTTCGCTCGCTTTCATGATTGTGATCCCTTGCAGACTAAAGTGAGTAACATTTCACAAGTTATAGTATTGTAGTAATGTATATATATATATATATATATATATATATGTATAATGTAATACGTAGCTTTCCTTTTTTTATAGTATGGGGGACAAACGAGAAATCGGAGCCTGTCCACGACTAACGTCGCCCATGAACATCAGCATAATTATGCCAATGCTTTGCCCTCCCTTTCACCTCTCCCAATGGGCCACCGGCTTCTCACGAACCACACGAAATGCGCCACCGTAAGTGTCACTGTACGGCGGTACCTCCGCGGTCGCGCCAACCTAATTCCTTCACATACGAGGATTTAGTGTCATGCACCATGCATGGCACTATATACTCCCATGTAGCATGGCACTACCTCTTACAGCTGGCGCGTTCGTGCCGTTTATGAGTAGCCGGTGTTGGTTAGGAAAGGTGGAGAGCGCATTTACATAGCTATTGTGCGGATGTTTATGGGAGTCGCTAGTTATCAAAATCCGACTGCTCGTTTAGTCCCCCATAGTAAAAAAAACATAACAGGACATAATTCCTTAAGGTAAAATTAGAGAGGAGAAAAAATACTAAATGTCGCTCACTTCGCACCATGTAGATTCTTTATACTAATACGTTAGAATGGGCATGAGTGGTAAGGTCTCCGCTAAAACTAATGGACAAACAGTGGTTTCGTAGCTCAACTTAAACTCGGTTTTGTGGTTGGTAGTCATTTAGGTCGCCTAGTCCTACATCCTATAGACCTCTGCCCACACCGTAGGGACGCGTATCCTATATTTATCAGGTTGTATATTACTTTAAACGGTTTTAACGTTAGGCCCACGGTGAAAATTTTTATTTGTTCTTCTGTTTGTAAATATAACAAAAGTTTCGTTTAGAACTTTTTGTATTATGTGATTCCTGAAATGATTGTTTGTTTTAGTTGGCCAAGGCGAAGGATCAACTGTTGCCTCTGTTAGTAATGGACGTTCTGGGAAACATTCCCGGATTGCCGGGAATATTTTTTGCAGGAATTTTTAGCGCAGCTCTCAGGTAAATCATTTATTTAATTCTCCTGTCTTTTTATAGGATAGGACATAGAGGGACAAACGAGGACTCGGGGCCATTTGGTGACTAAAGTTCTCTTTGTTATGAGCATAGAATATAGCGTAGAGCATAAAATCGGCACCGTTTGGTGTTATCACCAAACCGACACCCATAGGCACGCATAATATAAATAATTTTATAAAATATTTTTTAATAGCTATTTATAAAACTTGATAGCAAGGCCATCACTCTAAAGTTGATATCAATGGATCGAGAGGTCCCTGGACGATTGTGTTCGCTGGATTCGGCAGCAATAATAGCAAGATGTGGTGCATCTATTGTTACATCAATGATATTATACGAGTAATATATAGAGCTCTCGCGTGGCGAAGTATCGCCGATGTTCCAAATCCACGGAACCTGTTGTAATGTATTTATGTGCAACTTTATCTAAGCTAAAATATAGGCTACATTGTAATCGATTAGTGTCTGTTATTTTTATTTCCACAGCAACGCGTGACCCGGTCACTGGTCAGCTAGACTAATACAAAAACTCAAAGCGACTGATCTTCTCCGATCAACTAACTGTAAATTTTAATATGATGTACTGTTGCAGTTCTCTATCAACGAGTCTTAATTCCATATCGGCAGTTGTTCTAGAAGACTTTTACAAACCGTTCTTCAAGAGGCAACTTTCTGAACGCGAGACAAATTGTCTGCTCAAAAGCGTTGTGGTGATTCTTGGAGTCGTATGCTTGGGTAATATTTTTACTTAATTCTGTGTTATTCTTTGAAAATTGTTTAAAGTGATAGCTTTGCTGCCGTGTTTTGTATGGTTTGTGAGTAGCCGCTGGACCATTGGAGAGCAGGAGGAGGAGCGGACAGTAGGGTGGCAACAGGTTTAGTAGCCATAAAATACTGCTGTTTTGTCCCCCTGTAATATACGAATATCCATCCCTAAACGGCTGGCAACACATGTGCGACCCTCTGCGATCCTCTGGTGTTGCGGATCTCTATGGGCGTTGGTGATCACTTACTTACAAGTGGCCCAACTGCTCGTTTGCCTCCTGTGCAACAAATAATATATTAATAATATAAAAATACTAATACGAAACGATTTTAAGCTCGCGGTATGAAATATAAAGAGAGAGTGTCGTGAAACTGTAACACCAGCCTGATATTTTACCACGTTAGCATCGCTTAAGCGTGTATAACATTTTACCACAGTATCACATTCGCACTTGAGCTTTGATATATAAAAGAACAAGATACACGATCGTACATAAACATACATTATTGCAAAGCCAACCTTACGTACATGTTTTGAAGTCGCTTGTACAAGGCAGATTCTATTTCAAAGAAGTGCATAATTTAAACATGTTTTGTGCAAAGTATAAATTCAGTGCATGATTTATTACATTAGAAAATATTATATATGTTAAGTTATAAATACATTTTATTAGTAACAACTTGTTTTCACAAAGTGCATAATCTCGCACATCTTATATTCGGATGGTCTTGAGACACTGAGTCTGTTTCTTGGTATTTATGTAAGCCAATGTTCTTTAGTGATAAACTACATTCAGGTTTCAGGGCTGTCACTTTCAAAAATTTTTAATTGTGTCGTTCTTCATTCATTCACATTTTTCAGGTCTTGTATTTGTAGTCGAGAAAATGGGCACCATATTGCAACTGACTATGACACTTGAAGCCATGACGATGGGGCCGCAGTTTGGTGTGTTCACTTTAGGAATATTTATGCCGTGGGTGGATTCTTTGGTAAATTAATTATATATATTTTTCTTTGAAATTAGTAAATATTTTTTTAATTTCCCTTGCCTTATTATAACCACTATATTTGAAGTACGCTACGTCACTAGTAGATTTTTCTCGTGAATATATTGTGTGCAGTGGTGCCCTCGCTGGATAGCAACCAAGTTTGGATGTGAGTTGGATCTTTCATATCTAAGGTTCATTCGGAGGAAACTGGCTGCAATCCGCCGTATATATAAAAATCAAATAATATTTTTTATATTGTTTATATTATATACTATAATGTACGAGTATATATATATATATATATATATATATATATATAATTTAGTACTTCAAAGTTTTATAACACTATGATCCAAACGGAACTTTGTGAATAATTTCAGTATATACGTAATAAATTCGGAACGTGAGATGGGAGCAAAACTATTGTCTTTGGCTACTCGGCCGTGAGCCAATAATTTTTCTTTCTCCAAAAATTTATAGGGCTCTAATAAGTAGGTTCACTCTAACGTTTCAGGGTGCTCTCACTGGCGGTGTGGTGGGGTCCACCCTCATGTCCTGGTGGTGTCTGTCTGCACAGATGGCTATCGTCAACGGTCACATAGTCAGCTCTCACAAACCCTTCACCACTGAGGGTTGTAAATACAACTATACTATCACAGAGGTTACAAATAACATTGAAAGGTAATATAACGATGATGGCTAACGTATTCAATTTTTCTTTTCAATATTATAAGGGTTCGAACGAGCAGTCAGGAGCCTTTTGATTACTACCGACGCCCATAAACATCCGCACAATTTGTACGCAGATACGCTATCCTCCGATAGTCTACCCCTCCAATGGTCCACCGGCGACCTGTCACTTTACAGCGGTGTACACATAGGAGCGAAAGTATTGTACGCATAGTTATATAATTACTTACGTATTTGTGTCGTGAGTAATAAAGTTCCAGAAAAAGCGAAATAAAGGAACAATAGGAACTGTTATTACGAGTACAATTATTCATTTGGTCACATGATTTTTGATTCCAACGTCTACTTTTATTGCACCGCGGCTGCAGCGGTTTTTGAACGAATCGTCTGCTACGCTGTCGTAGCATTGCTACGTTGACATAGGGGAAGCATGTCTCGTGACAACAAAATGAATCAGATAGACACAGAAAATTATATTTGTTAAAAGTTTCATTTTAATATATTTGCAAACTTCTACTGATTCCCGCTTTCACTGGGTTGGGAAATTGGACTTACTTCCGACTTTTATTTATTACTGATTAAATTAGCTGTGGGTACCAAGACAGATTTAGTTTCTCTTTATAAATTTTGTATTAAAGGCAATTGTGGTTGCCATTGATGGTTCTGGTGACGAAGTAGTAGCAGTGGTGGGAACGAGTGGTGGGCAATACCCGTTTGACAAAAATATGATTGCTATTTGTAGGACAGAAGTAAGTTCGATACTACACGTTTCGTACATGTGGTACACACTCGCCGGGGCGGGCATCACCATCTGTGTCGGGAACGTGGTGTCCAGGGTGAACAGGCTGTGTGGTAGGGCGTACGTGCCACCGCCGGTTAAGCTAATAGCTCCCCAACTGAGAAGGCTGTACAGAGAACCTCCTCATCCCACTGATGAGATTTATATACGAGCTTTTGGAAATAATCAGGTAATGATCATGTGATTTCAATGGTCTTTTACATTCGCCATCAGAAATAAGTTATTGATAAAATTAGCACTGTTGTTTGTAAAGCTATATAGACGAGGCAATAATTGATACAAACATTCGTGACGTAAGCACTGGATCACGTTAATAAATTAATTTGGGACTTTTATTTCCTGTTTCCCCTATTTGGCTCTAGATACCGAATATTTTGTTATCGTCTTTAACAAAATATTTCTATTTGTTGCAGGATAACACTGTAGGGCCTATCAAGGAAACTGGGGAAGGAAGTTGAGGTTTATTTAAATAAATTTTATTTTTATAATTATCTCTTATTTTTCACCAAAACCAAGTCCCAAGTTGTAGCAATACGAAGTTTATCGGCAGCCAGGACTTAGTAGAAAAGTAGATGCGTGCACGCGTGCGCGTTTATGTACATGTGTGTCGTGTTTGATTTTCGCCATAAAACACGTGCAACAACGTATACTTAATTATAATATTAACTATAACTAACAGTCGAACTTCATTTATACTGGTTATAATTTACCTACTTATTGCGATGACGTTTTGATTAAAAATTATAAGTAATTTTAATGAAGTTAAAAGGCCGACAGAGATTTTTTATTTCTATTATTGATTTTTTATTGTAGTATAAGGGTCAAAAGAACTAACGCCTACGGACGCCCACAGATATGTGGATGTATTTTTTATGTCATTGCTCTCCTGTCATCCTCCCGTTCAATGGGCCACCGGCTACTCATAAACCACACTAAACGCAACAAGATTACTGCATCTTTAAGGTGGTGACATGTGAGCGAGTGGTACCTACTAAAAACAACCCAACAATACATTTACACATTAAATCCACGAATACGAATAAATCAAGACGTTTATTACACTTGTCAGTCAAAGGTCAGACGTTAAATAAACCAATTGGAACATCTAAAAGATTTATTTTAGACCTTGAACAGGAAACTCTCAATAAGCAGCCAGAGATCGTAAATAGACAGTGCGTAAAAAATTACGGATGCAAATTGTAAAATTGCTTCCAATTGTCGTCTAAATCGTAATCGGCAAACGAATGATCTTAGAAGAGGTTCAAGCGATGTCATCAATAGACGTATTATGCCTTACCGTATAATACCTGTAACGTATTTTACATAAGTCTAGATTCTGTAATGCGGTAGAGATACGCAGCCAAGTAGAGCGCGCGTCTAAGTGGTGCACACCAGAATCATTATAAGTTATTACCTGGTTTAAAATAAAATTGGGCAGTAAAGAAAGATGACATCAAAATTGCACGTGTCAACGATAAGATCTTCTTTGCAAACGTTTTCGTGGATCGATTATTCGGTGTTCGTACTGATGCTGGCGGTGTGTGGTGGTATTGGTATATACTTTGGATTCGTAAAGAGGAATAAGTCCACCGAGGATTATCTAATGGGTGGTAGGAATATGGAATTGGTGCCTGTGTGCTTTTCCCTGGTGGCAAGGTAAGTGGTGTTATTTGGATATTCGATCTAGTAGTGAATGAATGAATGAATTGAAAACCTATGGCCGTCGCTAGTATAGATCGCTGAAGTAAATTAAAAATATACATACAATTTTTTAGTCTTTGTAAGTGTAACTTACCATTTTCTGACAATTAAAAAAACGCTTAAAGTTTGAGCAGAATTGTCATCCGTCTCTCATAGTCTCTATCTTGGTCATTCTGGTCTACTTAGAAGAATAAAACTTACAAAGCATGTGTTGCTATTTCTATTGCGTTCATTATGTATTCATTTATATTTTATACTAGTATAAAAGATGAAGGAAGGCTGAAATTTGTTTGTTTTTGAACGCTTTAATCACAAAAACGACTACTACGATTTCAAAAATTCTTTCAATGTTAGGTTTTCAAGTTTAGGAAGGCTATAGATTTTATACCATTACGCCATGTCTTATAACAGTAGCGACAATAATGAAATCGCGCGGTGCTGCTAGAATGTCATATACGGGAAGGTACAAAAGTTCTACGAGAAAAATATTTATCTATCATCACTACCTAGAGGCGAGTTAGCGGTGCCGTCTAGTTGCAAATCGCTCAACTGTGTAATTAACACGGCCTCCTATTTGTTTTTGCCATCAAAAGTCTGAGATGAATAGAACGTAACCATAGGTGTGTCGATTTTCTAATTGAAGGAAATAAAATGGTCTCAAATTTAGGAGGTGACATCTCATTACGTCCTTTTACACATGCCTAAAACACTGGTTCCTGCCAATTTTTATCCTTTCGTTTCGAATTGCTGATTGGCTGCCCTTTTGTGGATAATTTCTAAATATACTTAAATACAAGAGAAACTGAGAGAACTTATAAACTTCAAAAACTTAAAAAATCATCCTACTAAAAATATAAATACGAAAATTTGTTTTTGTGGTCTATGTTCTTTCACGTAAAAATTATTAAGGATATTTTATACTATTGTTCAGCTTATAAACTGGAATAGCAGATTGTAATGCCAAAAATGTTAGTCATTACAATAAAACTGCTTTAACGGTTTTTATTGCGGTTATTCAGAAGCTTCTGAAACGTCGGGCTAGATAAATAATTTAATAAATCGCGATAAAATCCGTAAAAGAAGTTTTATTGTAATGCCAAAAAAATTCTTAATTTTCAAAAGAATTAGCAGAGTGAAACTGCGGGACACAGCCATATTTCATAAATATGAACGCGGTTATAGTTAAAGCTCAAGATTTGGTTCTCACAGTTTCATTTCAGGTATATCATTGCTGGGTATTCCGACGGAGTTATACCTTTTTGGCACGTCGTATGTCTTCATTTTGATC